>RJWT010004447.1:0-33332 GCA_004365215.1 Cuniculus paca
AACATGGAAATAGGCACAGAAGTCAGCATTTGTGCGGGGCCCCCAAGTCTGAGGCACTGCTCAACCCTAGTGCTGCAATGATGGGTAAACCACACGACAGACCACTGGCCAGGAGGGCAGAGGTGGTCATCTCCATTTCACAGGGAAGAAACCACTACTGAGAGGCCACACTGGTCCCTGCAGTCACTCAGCTCCTCAAAGATGAAGCTGTGAAGCTGGGAGCAAAAGGTGCAGGGGGACTGAGCAGACACCACAGCCAGATGCCCCAGGGTACAGGAGAGCAGAAGAGCATGCAGGGGTAGAGCATGGATGACAGCAAGGCCACATGGCCCTTGCCTGCAACCAGGGGTGAGTATGCACGTTAAGATGGGGCGGCTCCAAGCTGTGAGCACCAAGCAGCAGCCTCATCAGCGCAGACACAGAGCACACACCAAGCACACTTCTGAAACACCAAGAAGGTGAGATTGTAAGATGAAATGCAGGACCAGGCTCTCACGAAAGCCTGTGGACACGCTTGGGACTCATTCTGACTGCAGTGAGGAAAACACAAGCACAGTCCTGTGAATCACCCATTGTTTGTGGAGAAACTATGGAGCACACAAATAACATACAAAACCCTACCTGAGCCCAGCGCGGTGGCGTACACCAGTAATCCTAGCACTCAGGAGAATGAGGCGGGAAAAACGCTGCAATTTCAAGGCCAGCCTGGTCCACAAACTGAGTACAACCTGAACTGCATAATGAGACCATCTCAAAAAGAAAAAAGAAAACCCACTGAGCAACATGGTAACCAAGCATGTTCAATCTCTGATTATGTATGAAAACTGGATTTTGAAAAAACATATTTCCCTGCAGGCCCACAATGCATTTAAGGATCAGTCAATTAAACTGCCTAATGGAGACTGGTGGGGTTTTTTGTTTTGTTTGTTTTTTTTTTTAATTACATGATAAACGCACCTTTTCTCTCTGCTGTTTGCTCACAACTTGGTTTTGGCCATTTGAGAATCTCCATGTACAGTAAAAGAGAGTAATGCAAGAACCTTTTATTTAGGGTCCAAGCACTCACCTGCATTATTATAAAATCCTTTATTTTAGCACATGCACCAATATTTACATCAAAACACAGGAATTTTCTTTGTCACAAAAGCACTGGGCGCAAGTACCAGACATAAGCCAGCGTGGCCCTTCCAGTGCTCCCGGGTGTCACGAGTCATCCTGCTCATAATCATGAAGGAGGGTATTCTGAACACAACACAAGCTCTGCATGCCATATTTAAAACTTAGGCGTAGTGCAAACGCGGAGTTTAAATGAAGGGAGTAGGAGGGTGTGGGCAGTAGACTCTTCTAGTTAAAGCTGAAAACAAAGAAACGAGGAACCTGAGCAACTCTTGGTGAGCTGGAGGCAGAGACGACCTGGGACCAATCTCTCCCCTCCCCTGGGCCTGCAGGAACAGTGTAGATGAACCAGGAAGGACACAGACGAAGCCCTGGAGGCTGACCAGAGGCCAGGAAGGCAGAGGCAGCCTGGGTCCAGACCCACAGCTAGGGTCAGCTGAGAGCCATCAATGCAGCTACCAAAGACCTGCACCTGCACGCCCGAATGCTTCCCCTTAGGGTGGGGGTAACATAGCACCTACTTTATGGAGTAGCTGGGAAAAGGAGGAGTTTTAACACTCCAGCAAATGTTCAGTGAACGCTAGGTCCTATTATACTTGGGGACATGAATCATGACTAGTCTTTTTCTGCTGACTCTGAAAGTTACTTCTCTTTGAAGGATTACACCAATCTTCCCGCAGTTCTTATGCAGATTTCCATCAGCCTCCAGCCGTCTGAGCTCCCTACTGCCACCTGCTGTCACCTGAAGCACATAGGCGACAGGCATCCAGCATGGGTTCAGACCCAGCCTGGGCAGACAGCGCAGGAGGAGCTCCCGGGCTCTGTAGCACGCAGACTGGCAAGGCGCCCAGGGAGGGTGGCGGCGGCCTTTCCCTGTGCAGGGCACTCCCTTGGAAGCTGTTGCTCACAAGCCTGGAGCACTGAAATGGCTCGCTGCTCTCTACACCCACCTCCAGCCGTCACTGGGTGCCCTCACAGTGCTGCACTCGCCCCAGAGCACCCTCCTTTCCTCTGCCCTATCACCTAGCAGCTGTTATCATTCATGCTTCCCACTGGCTGGGCTCTGGGCTCTGGAGCTGCAGCCCAGGAAGCCAGGGGAGCAGGGCACATGGGAAAGCCACCCTTGCCTTGGAGGTGGCACAGTCCCTTAACCTCCCCTTGACCATCAGGTCAGTGCCACGCAAGGGAAATGGCGCACGAGTGGGGAAAGAGGGATGCTGAGCAAAGGGCCAGCACAAAACTGGACAGGGCCCAGGCATCGCCACCCGGCCTGAAGGTATGGGGGCTGGGGGAACGGTCGGCGTGGTCACAGAGCTGTGTGAGCTGCTCCAGGCAGAAACATGATCAGTGCCCCACCCTGGGCCCCAGCACCCTGGTCTCTGGCGCCCCCTGATGTGTGTAATGTGCCCAGGCCAGCCTGCTGGGCACCAAGCAAGTGAAATGCCAGGCAGGGTCTACAGAAGGCCCCAAAGGGACCTAGCAAGGCTCAACTACAGTTACCAGCAGTGGTTACTCCTGGGCTAGGGGACTTGGTTATTTTTAATTTCTCCTTTATGTCTTATCTTTACATTCAGAAGAAAACTAAATCTTCCTTCAGAAAAAGTAATCTTTTTATGAATACTCAGAAAATATTCCAGTCTTCTTTATAAGATGTATTTCAAGTATGTTCACTACTTTTGTGTTTGTTTTATCTTGGCTAGCATGTCATCTAGAAAATACCTCCAAAATTGTAAGGGAACAGGTAGCCATGATCTGAGTCATGTGACTTTCTTAGTCACCACAATTACCATCAACAACCATGACAATGCACACGGAAGACAGCAGGCTGGTGTCCTCGGCAAGCTGGCACTGAGGACAAAGGAGCCACAGGGTGGGCCTCCCAACCCTGCGCCCACAGGGTCTACAACCTGAGGCCCATAGCCAAGTCTGGCTAAGCTACAGACCACGTGGCCCTGGACACAGCCACGCCAAACTGTCACCCCAGAGCAGCACCACTGGGTTTCTGCAGGAGACACAGTTGGGCCGAGGGCCCCAGGTGCTTGTTGTCCAGCACTTCTCGAGAACGGTTTGCCAGACTCTGCTGTCCAGCGTCTGCCACAAGGTTTGGGGGAAAATAATTAATACCTCAATTTCCCCTGTCTTAGCAGACAGTGACCAAAATGAATCTCATCGGAAAATGAAATTACACTGCATTCTGCAGATATGCAAACTGCAGAAATGAGGTCCGAGGCGCAGAAGCCTGGTCCAAACAATGCTTTCCACATTGATGATTACTTTGGCTCTGAGCTTGGGGTGCATTTACCGGTATCAATAATCAGACCTAAAGAGAATAGTAAAACTGAGAAGAAACTGAAGCTCTTTCTGTTTTCTCATCAGCCTCAGACAACTTCTACATCTGACTTTCCTCACTGGAAAAACAGGCAGCTGGAAATCTTCAATTTCTCAAATCTCTTTAGTACCACAGCTCAATGATTCTAAGAATTTTAAGGACATTTCTTGTTTACTTGTGTGACGTAGTCAAAAAATAAATGAAGACGGACTCAAAAAGACAAATACTGTATGATTTCACCTGTATAAAGTATCTAACATACCCAAATTCTTAGGGACAGAAAGTAGAATGGTGTTACCAGGTGCCGGCTAGAGGGGGAAGGGAACCGTTTACCATGTATCATTTCGGGCCCACGAGACTGAAATTTCTAGAGATCTGTTGTGCAACCACACAAATACATGTAGCACTACTGAACTGTGCAGTTCAACACGGTGACCACGGCAGACTGTACACTGTTTGCTACAACAGTAATCACTTAAAGAACACGCGAGCAAAGCAGAGCGTGGGTTGGGGGCATGTGGGGAGCAGTCAGCCCCTGCACAGGGCCACAGGAGGTGGTGCTCAAGAAAGAAGAGTCTGCTTACTCCTGAGAGCCGAGAAGAACAACCTCCCCCACTGCAGATACATAATGCTGCTTCTGGAGTCCCACTATTTTTTCTCACTCTAGAAGATGAGCTCTCAGAGTCACTATCTTAAACACAGCACTGCATAATTCGTAAGCCCTGAGAGCGAAGCGAATAGAAGCTTTCCCTACCTCTCACCACGTGCTTTACCAGGATGCTAAACAGGCTCTTGGAAGTCCTACAGCCTCACTAGCTCGGTCCAGTTACTAAAATAAAATGACACAGTGCACTGTGTTTCTCCTCCTTGCTCGTTTCTTCCATGCCTAAAAGGACTCTCAGCCTGGCTAATGGGAGCTCTGTGCACCTAGAACAAATCCTATTACTGCAAGTCCAAGATAAAGCATCATGCTGCTGTGAAGTAACAATGCCTAGGTTTACATAATGTCCTTTTCAGATGGGTTCCAGGGCTCTTGTCACACCAGCTAGCCTTGTTATCTGCTCCAATGAGTCTTTCTGGTGGGTAAGAAACTTGCTTTTGAATCCCTTAATACTCTCTAAAGCCTGCTTAAGCAATGGGATGGGAAAGGGAAGCAAAAGAAAAATTCCTGAAAGTTTGCATCTCAATCCAGGTTCAATGGAATCAAGTCAATAACCATTACTAATAACTCTGCACAGGCAAGGCCCTGAGCGCCAAACTTCAGAGACACAGTGACAATCCATCCCTTGAGGACCTCATGATGTGTTGGCTAGAAACACACCTAAAAGCTAATGCTAACTATATAACTACAACGGGGTAGAGGACAGTATGTGCCAAGGTAATGATAAAGGGGAAAGAAACTCCCAAGCTGCTAGATGTCCCACGTGAGTTCACATTCTCTAAAATCAAAGAATAAATTTTAGGAACAACAGAGGTTGAGAGCAGAATGTATTTATTGGGGAAAGAAAGCTTCTGTCTGAGTGAGAGAGAGACAGAAGGGGTCCCGAGTGGGTTGCCAAGGACCCTGCCTTTACCAGGGCTTTGTGCGTGTGTGTGTGTGTGTGAAGCCTTTGAACCCAGGGCTTCATGCATGCTAAGCAAGACTTCTACCACTAATCTACAACCCCAGCCTCTTCTAGGGATTTTTATAGAGCAAAAACCACAAGGTGAGACGCAACCTGACTTAGCTGTCTGTAACAGTAACAAGTCAAGAAGCAGAAAGCTGTATCTGCTGAGAAGGGGGTTAGGCCTGGGAAAGTGTGCCAGCGCAGATGGCTGTGGTGTGACAATGAGCAGGACCATGGGGACAGGATGAGGTGGTGACAGCAGGCCAGGCATAAAACAAACAGGCCAGAGCGCAGGTAGGGGAGCTGGAGCAGGTCTGGGTGTGCACAGGGTTGGTGACTCTTCCCTGGGAGGGACTCGGAACCAAAGAAGGGAGGGTGGCAGGAAGGGTCTGTCTAGACCACCAGGAGACACCCTTCCGGCGGCAGCAGGTGAGACCTTTGCTGAATACTGCAGGTGGAGCCTGTGACTCCCTGATGGGTCCCACGGGGGAAAAGGAAGAAGACAGCAGGGCCACCAGGAGCCAACTGGAACCCCACCCACAGGGAAAGCAGAGAAGAGTGAGCAGAATCTGAGAGCCAGGAAACACATGGACCAGGGTTTTTCTGCCGTTTTTAAATATCTACACAGAGCCGGGGATCTAGCTCAGCGGCCTAAGCACCTGCCTAGCAAGCACAAGGTCGTGAGTTCAATCCCTGGTGCTGCAAAAAAAAAAAAAAAAAACTCTACATAGAACATGCCAGTTAAACAGTTTCACTCTTCATAAAAATGTGTCACAAAACTGCCCACCTCCCCACATTATACCAACAGTGGGCGAGGAGTCCACGAAAGCTTTTTTCGCTAAGTACCTAGGCTGCGAACCAGCCTGGGCTCTGACACCCACTCATCCAGCAGGACCCCTGGCGTCCCCAAGCTCCTCCACAGAAGTAGAACTGCCCTGAATCTTCCTGCGCACATTGGTAAAACTGCACAGGGATGCATGTGCATGCGTGCACACACACACGCACATGTAAAACCTGGAGGGGTCTGCATGAGGTCTGGACGCTCTGGTCAGTTTCCAGGTGTGACACTGTCTGAGAGGTTTTAAAATGATACTATTGAGGACTGCAGGATGCAGAATGCACTCTGTACTATTTTTGCAAGTTACTATTTTGAACTAAAATATTTTCAAAATTTTTAGAAAAATATCCTCTACTGACCTCCAACTCAAAGTCAAAAACTGAAGCAACCCCAGCCTACCCTTAATCTTGACCTTAAATTCTAAACACAATTACCTCTCTGCTTGGAGTCCCCACAAAGGCGCCTTCCATGCATCCCAGCCTTCCAGCCTGTTCCCCTCTCCGTTCCCTCCTCCACCTCACACCAACCTCCCAGCTCCAGCTGCCGAGCACCCCATGAATGCATCTGGAGGGTACTCAGCTCCCGGCAATCAGGCGCGGTGTCCTCCCTGCAGGCAGATTCTGATGGACGAGTGAGCAGCACAAAGGAAGTGGACTTCTTTCAAAATGATATCCTGTCTACTTTCCAACTCTGCCAGTGCTGTCCCTGAGTGTTCCCTTGGCTCCTTTGCCCTGATTTGTCCACTGGCCCTAATGCAGAACACAAAAGAAACCCTCTTTTTTCCTATTACCTGATGTATTTATTAGAAAAGGTAGGTTCCTTGACAGCATTTCTCACCGCAGGTACAGCTGAATGACTGCTAGTCTTTCTCTCCAATCCCACCATGGAGGCAGTGAGGAGGGCAGGCTGCGGGCGCTGCACAGGCACAGACATCAGGGTGTGCACGCCACAGGCCCCACAGGTGGTAGGAGGACAGGACCTCTCATCAGAGTCACGTTCACACCCAGCAAATCTACATCAGCTGTTTCAAATCAGCTGTTTTTAGCTACTTTCACCCAATTATTATTATAAATCGAGAATCTATCATCTTATTCATGAAGAGCATTTTAAACATATACCTACCCAAACAAGCTGAACAACATCTGCCTCCTTTCTTCCAAAAAACCTATGGTGGACAATACACCCTGCTCTCCATGATTTTGGTGTCTAGCTTCAATCGGTCTTTTGGAGAAAGTTTTTAGGAACAAGAACACTTGGGTTCTAGCCTCACTTTGTTGACTGTGTACCTTTGGAAAGTCATTTTGCATCTAAGCCTGTCCCCACCTTGTCAGGAAAGATTACCTTAGATGACCTCCAAATCTTTCTATTCAGATGGTCCCCAGCATGCTGATTAAATAGGGGAAGGACTCAAACCCAGGTGGTTGCAGACAAAACCCCACTTGGGATTTGAGAAACACTGACACTGCTGGAAATCTAAGAAACAGCCTTTGAAAATTCGGTCTTGCATACCTCATTCTGAAATTGTTATCACAGATGCTTGTTTCTTATGAAATCAAAATTTTAATGTTCAATTTTACTAATCTGAAAAAATTTTGAATAAACTAACTTTAAAGTTACTTTAGCAAGCCAAGCACAGTGGCACATACCTGTAATCCCAACTATTCAGGAGGCTGAAGTAGAAAGATCTCAAGTTTGAGACCAGTAAGAGCTCAACTTAGAAAGACCCTCTCTCAAAACAAAAATTTTCTATGAAGTACTAGCGATGTAACTCAGGGGTCAAGCTCCTGCCAACATGCACGAGTTCCTGAGCTCAATCCCCAATACTGCCCAAAAAAATCCTTCAGAGACTCTAGAGTCACTTAGAAATATGCCTGTGCTCCTAGTTTTCCTATACAACAAAAATAACCAGCTTTAAAATATAATGGGGAAATCCCAATAACAACAACAAATATAAATACATGTAACAGCTGGTCGTGGTGGCACACTCCTGTAATCCCAGCACTTGGGAGGCAGAGGCAGGAGGATCACTGAGAGTTTGAGACTAGCCTGGGCTACAAAGTGAGCCCAAGGCCAGCCTGAACTGCATAGCGAGGCCCTGTATCAAAAAGACAAGAAAAAAATATATATATATATGTAACAGCACTCTTAAAGGAAATGTGCAGAAATAATAAGACTAAAAGCAAAAACATTAACAAAAGAACACAGAAACGAAGAGGCATACCATAACCTAGAAGAACAGGGAATACTGTAAAGAAATCCATTTCCCTCAATTAATCTACAAATTTGACACAACTCCAATAAAGATATCAAGGACACCTTGCAGACAAAACTAATGATTATTTTCATCTTAAAAATAAATATTTAAGGATAGTTAGGTAAATTTCTAAAATAAGTATAATGGGGCAGGATTCATCCTACAAAGTATTAAAACACACCAAGCAGCTATTTGACATTTATTTTCACCAAAATGCTATGGCACTAGTATCATTACAGGCAAACAGATCAGTGAGAAAGGCCAAACATTCAACTTATACAAGAGTTTACATGATAAGAAGGATAACACTTACAAACTAGTAGGAAAAGGTAAATTATTCACTAACTGGTTAAAATACCAAAAGTTACATTCCTTCCCTATACTATATCAGCACAAATCTTTAAAGGATTCAAATTATAATATTAAAATATAATACTGAAATAAAATGGAGATTTACATAAGCTCAAGAGTAAAGAATGATCTAAAATGAAGCCAAAGGCAAAAATAATTCAGGGAAAAACAAAATTTTTGAACAACTCAATCTCTACAAATAAAAATACAAAGAAGAAAATTTAAAAGTACATAAAAACTTTTTGCAACATACATGACAGACTAATGGCTAATATTTTAAAGAATTACCAACCAGAAAAAAAAAATTATTAAAACTCAGAAAACATAAATTCTCCAAAAGAAATGGGACAAAGGCCGGGCAAGGTGTCACACTTCTGTAATCCCAGCACTCGGGAGGCTGAGGTAGGAGGATCATTGCAAGTTCGAGACCAGCCTGGACTTCAAAGTGAGCCCAAGGCCAGCCTGAACAGCACAGCGAGACCCTGTCTCAAAAAGACAAAAAAAAAAGAAAAAAAAAGAAATAGGACAAAGAATAGTACTTACACAAGACAAATTTGGAAGACCGAAAAACATATAAAAGCTTATATATTTTTTCTTTTTCCATCATAACCACATTTTAAGCATTATGATTTTTAAAAGCAGAGAAAAAATTAAAATTAAGAATCATCTTTAATTCTTTTTTTTTTTTTTTTTTTTTGGTGCCAGGCATTGATCTTACAACCTTACGCTTGCCAGGCAGGTGCTTATGCCACTGAGCTAAATTCCCTTCCCTCATCCTTAATTCTTCAAAACAAAACCAGAGACACTACCAAGACAAAGTGATCCCCAACACTGACAATGCAAGCAGCAGTGGTCCTAAGACACACCAAATAAATTTCTTCTGAGAATGTGCATCAAATTTTTCTGTGTTAGTGAGGTTTCCTGCTCCAGTGCACTTCCTGAGAACATGTTAAGAGGGGATATTTCTTCCCGATTCAGCCTCACGGAAAACTACTTAGATGAGCATTCCTAATCTACAAATCTGAAAACAAAAATGCTCCAAAATCTGAAAGGTTTTAATGCTAACATGATGCCCCAAGTGGGAAATGCCACACCTGAACTTACGAAATGAGCCACAAAGTGTGGAAATACTAAAAACACTCTATAAAACTACTTTCATTACTTATAAGCTGTATATGAAGCATATGTGAATTTTGTGTTTGACTTGGGACCTATCCTGAAAGGGTCTCATACACACTTGCAAATAAACTGAAATACGAAGTATCTGAACGACTTCTGGTCCCAAGCATTTTGAACACAGGACGCTCAACCTGAATCACAACTGAAGATTTGAGTCAGATACAGCTGCCCTGCCGCAGCCTTCCCAAGCATTCCCAGGTAAAGACAGCCCTGCACCAAGGGCGCCCAGAGCACTCTGCCGGTTCCCATTATGATCCTTAGCACCAGGATTGAAATTGCCACTTCATGTGCAATTAACAGCCAGCAATAGCATCACTATCACCATCACCAGCATCCTTAGCAAGCACTTGGTATATAGCAGGCATTGCACTAAATAAAATCTCATGCAAATTTCTTATTTAATCTTCAAAACAAACCAGTGGAACAGATCTTATCCTCATTTCCAAGTGAAAGATCAGAGGCTTAGATGGAGGGTTTGCTACCATCTACCAGCTGGCTTGCAACAAGTCAGTACCCAATCCAGAATTTGTCTGAAACCAAGATGTCCCCAGCCATCCTCTTCCTCTCTCTCCGTACAGCTGCCTTCCCATCTGTGAGTTCCTGTGGCCAGAGACCACTGCCCACATTCAACTCGTGTTCCCAGGGCTGTGCAGGGACCTCACACCCAATGGGTGGTCATCAGTGTAAAGTCCACCCAGTATTTCAACTGCTCACTTACTCATGCAGGGAGAAGTCTACACATTCTCTTACGCTGGCGATGGGTATATCAAGTGGAACAGTCTTTTTCTGGAACAATATTGACACATCCTCAAAAATTGAGAGTCCAAAGTCATTCCACTGATAGGAATTGACCCTGCTGATCTACTTGCGTAAGTATGCAAAAAAAAAAAAAAAACCCTATCCTAATAGGATGTACTATTATTATTGTTTACTATTACTCATACTATTTAGGAAACAAGCAATCAGTACATCCAGCAACAGTTTAGAGTACATCAATGCTACACAACCATTTAAAACTCTACTCCAAATCTACATGTGCTGTTATGAAAAGAATCCTATGGTTTATTAACAAGTAAAAACGCAAGGTGTAGAAAAGAATGTGAAGCAGGATCCTATCTGTGTTAATTTTTGTTTACAGTACATACAGATCCAAAAGGGTACACAAGTATGTGAACAACAGTCACCTTTGAGAATAGGCTAGGAGAGGGGAGTGAGACTTGTCCATTTCATACTCTTCCAAACCATTTAAATTATTTATCAAAGGCACATAACTACTTTTATGAATGAAAAGATGAATGACTGTCCTACTGTTTGGAAGACTGGTTTGTTTGCTTATCTTTTAAATATAAACACCTTAAATTCCATTTCTGTCATTCAAAGACTATATCCTCCTCTGAAGGATTTGGCAACTTATGTACAGACAGGTGGCCTTCTCATCACCAAAAAACAAACACACAATACAAATAAAATCACCCTTTCACTCAGCATGTTTTCATTTTATTTGCTAAAGCTACAAAGGGTAGATGAGAGAGGCAAGTCTTACCTGGGGCAACTAGCAAAACTTGCTTTTATTTATGGTTTTCACCAACTGTTCATAGACCTAAACATAAAAAGTTAGTAACTCTCTCACAAGGAGAGTCGGGAGAAGCTGACAGGTAAGCGGTAGGGCAATTCTGTTCTATCACTAATTTCTCATCCTCTTTGATCCTGTCAGCCCTAAAGAAAGACTGGCTTGCCTAAAGACACCATTTCTTATTCCAGCGTGTTTATCACTTTATTCTGTCCCTAATACCGAAAAAGCAGAGATGCCAAAAAAATTAATAAAAATAAGAAGCCTACTTTCACCTATAGCCTCTTAATCTTAACACTGTTTACATTCATTTCCTTTTACTTAAGCAGTCTTCTGTGTTCTCCTTTTAGCTAAGCTTTCCAAATTTGTATTTGTAGTTGTCTCTACTGTTAAAAATTATACTAGTCTAGGAAATAATTTCAAAAGCAACTGACCTAGAAAACCTTGTGTAGAAAGAGATGTTAACAGGTGTCTGTCCCAGGTGTGTAATCTCAGGACCAGCCATACCTACACTCAGGCTACTGAGTCAGTGCCTCCTCCTTCCTGGCTTCTAACCTACACATCCCACAAGTTACTGCCCCCAGCCCCCAACCTGCCTGCCCTTCTACGAGCTCATTTCAGAGCCTCGCCCCAGATGGCAAAGCCAGGCTGGCCCTTAGTAGCCAGTCTCCAGGCCCCTACCTTCTTCTTCACTGCCCCAGTCACTGCCTCCATCAGACACCCGGCTGATGCCCCAGCCCAGGCCTCCAGCCAGACCTCACCCAGCCAGTCCTCCACTGTGCTGCCAGGACAAGCTTTCAAAGCACGAAAGTGGTCAGGCGGCTCTCCCAGTGGCAGCCCTCCTGTAATCTCCCAGCACTAGGACACACAGTGCTCTTCATGACATGGGCCTCAGCCTCAGCTCAGCTCTGGACCGCTTGCCCAATCACAACCTGCCTGGAGCTGAGGGTGGAGGGCTACTGGCGATCCAGTTTCTGGTTCTATTTACTGACTTATATTTAGTGCTGGGGCTCAAGTGCTGTACCACTAAGCCACACCCCTCCCTACACTGCCCACCTGAACATCAACCCTCCTCTCTCCTAAGGAGCAGTTCAGGACCTCAGTCAGGAGGCCATGCAGCCCCCTGCAAGACCACATTCTCATCTCCCTTGGCAGCCATGTGTGGCCTTGTTTCGAAATTCTGGCAAAAGGGACTTACAACAGAGGGATACTTTTTCCCCTCAACTTTCTCTTGTTGCTGGGAATCAAAACTGGTAACTGAAGCTTGAGATGTTACGTTGTACTGAATGGCAAATGTGGCAACATTTGCCCCTGCTGACTGTGGGTCCTCTGTGACAGTCACTGATGACTACTAGTCTCAGACTTCTCTTCTAAGTTAACTACACTACTAACATCCATCATGTGCAGCCCAGAGCAATTCTAAGCTGTAGGTTGGGCATACCCTCCTTTTACCCACACCCAAGGTTCACAATGGCCAGCCACACAGAAGGCCGAGTGCTGGGCAAGTGCCGGCCCACACCTTTGGGGGATGCAGACTGGCAGCGCGCCTGGGTCTGCATCAGTGATGCTCGCTCTGAGATGCACTTTCCACATCCGTAAAAGGGTAACAGTGGTACTGTGATGAACAATGACATTATATAAGAATAAGCACCTAGTACTTTGACCCGCATCATTCATCCTTCTCACTTCTCTGCAAAGAGTTACTTGGGAGATCGCTGCCTCACCATCTATGCCTGCTAGGATTAAATGGCCACAAACTGAGCTCTCATAGTCCTTACACATTTTTTGGAGCTTCTTTCAATACATCATAAGAAACCTGACTCTGCTGGGTGTGGTGGCTCACGTTTGTAATCCCAGCACTCAGGAGGCTGAGGCAGGAGGATCGTTGTGAGTTCGACATCAGTCTGGGCTATAAAGTGAGCTCAAGGCCAGCCTGAACGGCATAGTGAGACCCTGTCTCAAAAAGACAAGGGCTGGGGATTTAGCTCAGTGGCCTAAGTGCCTCCCTGGCAAGCGCAAGGGCGTGAGTTCAATCCCTGGTGCAAAAACAAACAAACAAACAAACAAACCTGACTCTTCTAAGCAGTGCCCAGGATCTGTGCCAACTCAATATACCCACGGTTGGCCTAGGGTCACACGTAGTGGGGCTTGCGAATGACTGAATCAGGAAAACATTTTAAAAAGAATAGAAAAAAGCAGAGTATATACAATTAATCATGGGACTCAGCACCTGATTTTCATTTGCCTAATCTGATTTTTCTTTTTCTAGCCTTAGGCAGATGGAATACAGTATGTTTTTATAGCTGGAATTTACAGTTTCTTAAAATAAAATAAAATCACCCAAAAAGGTTGATTGTTCACTCCAGGCAAGTTTCCAAATACTGTGATATATTTTTTTTGTTTTGAGGGAAGAAGTTCACAATGAAAGAAAATATACAGCAACCTTTTGCAGATAAATCCAAAATGTTATCATGAACTCCCACCACTCACAAAGAAAACTGATTTGTAAACAATATATAATTTCTATGGAGAGTATAAATTTCCATAATTTCTATGGAGAAAAAGTATAAATATACCTGAACTTGTAAAATTATCATCAGTGAGTCTGAAAATCGAAGATAAGAACCTCAGCATACATATTTGACTTTGCCCCCAGAGGAATGAACAAAGGAAAATACACTTGGGAAACATCTATCACTAATAGGAGTCAGAGAAAAATGCCCTGTCTACATCAGATACTTTGATGTGCTTTGCTAGACATAGCTCAGGAAAAAGGGACAGTGACTGTGAGTCCCATGTTACAGAAAGGCTGCCTCAGGGATGATCAGTAGCCAGCCACTGCAAACTCCAGTGACCCCACCAGGAGAGGTAGGCACATGTCTTGGGGGCAGTCCTCTGTGAGCAGGCAGCTGGGAAGTACATCTTGGCCCTTGTAGGGGCTTGGAGCTCTGATTCAGAGGGGACTGCATGGGGAAGACAGCTCCAGCCCTTTCCAAGCTGCCCTCGGTACACTGTGCTTAACAGAGACAAGTGTCGTCCTGATTCCTAACAAAGGCTCCAAACTATGCAGCTGCTGCCCCCACAATACTGGGGCTGTGCAGAAAAACTCAAACAGGCAAAGCTCCCCAGCAGCTGCCTACAATCACCACTCACCCCTTTTCACCTTCAGTCTACTATAGCTCTAATCAAGCAAAACACTATATTGTAACAAATTCAAACTCTTCCCTCTGTCTCTTACTGAGATGAAACACCAACCACAAAATTCCTAATAGGGCCCATCAAAACTAGGGAACAAAACTAAGATGAATGAAAAGAGAAAAACCACCAGAGTCAAAAGTTTAAATAAAAGCGTTGGGGGACCAGAGCAGCTTTTTGCCCACAAGACAGCTACCACTGGTGGTCAAGACCCAATCGCACAGAGGAACGTGGATGATCTGCATAGGTACA
This sequence comes from Cuniculus paca, assembly GCA_004365215.1. Classification (NCBI taxonomy): domain Eukaryota; kingdom Metazoa; phylum Chordata; class Mammalia; order Rodentia; family Cuniculidae; genus Cuniculus; species Cuniculus paca. The sequence goes on from RJWT010004447.1 coordinate 14,692, forward strand.
AACATTTGTGTCTTCTTCATGAGAGGCCCTGCTCATGGGTCCTGAGGATCACTGTCCCGAGTTCAAGGGTTTCCTCTTATCCCAACTTGTCTTCCCAACATCTTCAAATGAGGTTCACTTGAAATCATTTCCTGATACAGATCAGAACCCATACTTCTCAGAAGTAGCCCAATGGCCTTTGAAAACAGTACTGAGGAGGAACCCTCAGTAGAGCTTAATGAGCAACTTTTTTTTTCTTATTTTAAATAGAACAAAACGAAACAAAACAAAGCAAAACAAAACAGAATAGAGTCAAACAATAAAGCATTTCAGAACAGAACACTGCAAGCAATACAGGTCTTCAAAACATAACAACAGGAGATTAACAATGGCTACCCTAGTGTCTCTTGCCTTCTTCGAAATGGTTGTTCATACATTTACAGACAATAAACTCAAACAAAACAAAGTAATATAAAACCAGATAAAACAAAAGAGTGAAAGCATTACAGGCCTTCAAGCCGGACAACAAGAAACCAACAATGGCTACCGTAATGTCCCCTGAATGAGCAACTTCTTGTCAGATGTTAAAATCTGGCAGACACCAAAACCGAAAAGGGAGCTGATGTGGACGCCTCTGCAACAAGGCAGGATGACAGAGGGCAACTTCATCAGTCAAGCAGAGCACAGGAAAGACTCCAGGTATGCAGAGCTACTCCAAGTGTGCAGCTCTTTCTGTGGGCTGGACCCTGGTGCTACAACCTATTCAGGGAGCAGACATACACAAGAACACAAGAACTAACACACAGCCACGTGATAAAAACACACCCGTCTAGTATCAAAAAGGCAAGTTTGCAAAACTACATACATCAACACTTCCTTACTTCCCACAATTTCCCACACCACACCACCTCTCCTATGAAATGTAGTTTATACAGAAGAAAAAGAGCCCAACATGTCTTGTAAATATTCCTGTTCAAGGAGTTTCAGGTATGTTATCAGAGTTATCATCAATACCTTTTTCCAACTAAACAGAAACTTGAAAGTTAGCATATTGCACACATGAAGTACAATTCCTGGTTGATTACTATCACCAATTACCTGCTGAGGTGATGTTAGCCAAACTCAGCAGAATACAATCAATAACGACTTCTAAGGAAATAAAGACTGTGTAGAATAAATACACAAATGGATATTGAAGTTTTTAAAACGCTTTTCATGTATATTTCCGTATGTCATGTATGAAAAAGTCTACTTTCATTCATTATAATATAAATAGCTATTTTTATTTATAAGCTTTTTTCTCTTCTAGCTTAAAACCTTCAAATTCAACAATATTTCCAAATATTTTTAAATATAAATAAAAACTGAAACAAATAGAGGCAAAAATATCATGATGGCCATAGAAACCACCAGAAGTTTTCCTACATTTATTAAAAATGCCTTAATGACTTAACAAATCACTAAAGCAGGTATATGTGGAGTGTAAGTCTAAATTAAATCTCTAAGAAATTCTTCTAGTGAAAGATGCTGTCACAACCATGAAACTTGTAACTTTCCAGTCTAAAGGTCACAAGTTTCAAAATGTGAAGATAAAGAATCTATACTAAGGATTCTTAAGCACTGAAGTTCTAGTTTCATATATTTTTTAAAAATCTGTTCACTTGGAAGCATACCTCCAGCTAACAGTGATCTAGAATTAACTCAAATAATAGAATACACACTGAAGCTTGGGAGAAGTCTGTGACATAGATGGAAAGGGCTTAGCAACCCATTAGTAAAGTCTGCGCTGGTATTTTTGATTTATGATTTTAGTAAAACCTGGATGTTCCCTACCACACTGCAATTTTTGTACCCCAAGGTTAGCAATAATCAAGGTGTTGCATGCAGAATAAAGTACCCAGCTCCTTTTAAGTAGACTAAATATAAATAGGAATTTCTACTGAACAGGAACAGGAATTTCCACTGAATTACTCCTTTAGGGAGGACTAAATATGTACTTGTTTTTGCTTTGCATTAAGCTTTTTCTCCCATTTCAATATAATAGTCAATATACAACAGTGATTTTACGTTACTTTAAACATAATTTTGGCATAGGTAGTACAACTGGGGCTATGGGGCCACACACCCTTCACCCACTGCATGTGGGCAATACCTCAGGGCCCAACCCTCTTTCCAAGAGAAATGGAAACTTAAAAATAACAAAAACAAAAACAAAGACCTTGGAAATGTCTGCAGCTCCAGGCCAGAGCACATGTGTACTCTACCTCCTGGCCTGACCTTCAGTAACCTCTTCCCCCGCTGGAACTTCATTCAAGGTTCAGGCATACAGACTGCGTCTCACATACGTGATTTAACCAGAGCGGATTCCTGGACAGGCATGTGTATATGGTGCCCCTAAGATGACGCAGCACCCTGAATCGTTTCTGTCCCTCTTATCCAGACACCCATGAGAGATACGGGAGCTGGGATGCACATCTTTTAAATTCCAAAACTCTGGTTTATCCGTATGCTTTCTACTTTCCTGTCACCCTGACACTACCTTCCACTTGCACCGCCCTTTCCGTTTGTGTGGGCGCAGCCCTGCCCCAGGCGCCTCCCGCTGTCTCCAATCAGTGTCACTGCTTGTTCTTTCCCCACTGGCTGCACACTTGCAATGCTCTGCTAGCAGGACACACAACCCTGGTGTCCACCTGCTGCATCCACCAACTTCACGACCCTGCAAGGGACCATCACAGAAGGAGCTCAGTACAAGGTTCCTGTGTGGACCAGACGATTTATTCATAGAAGAGAACTTTCCAGGTTCAAAATGCAATGTGAAAACTTGCATGTTACAGAGTTAAGGGAAAGAAAGATACTTCTTGGTATGAAGGTGATCTGTATGTGTCTGTGTGATTGAGCCGGAGGGTACCCGGACTAAACATTATTTCTGGGTAGCCTGTGACAGTGCTTCTGTGTCAGATTCTGAACGAGATCAGCATGTGCATCAGCAGGCTGTGTAAAATGGATGGTCCAAGGCATTTTGACAGAAAATATCTGTCAAATCATGGTCTATACATTTGAGTAAGAAACAAAAAAGCATGACACAAGACATTGAAGAATTCCACGAGATGTACAAAGACATCAAAAATAAAAGCATTCTGAAAATACACTACACATAGACCATATTGGAAACTTTACCTGGAAGAATATTCCACCTGACCAAGAAGTTCATCAAAACACACTGTGAGGAACAAGGCCCATCACTGTGGACTGTGCACCAGAGCCAGACCAGACCAGGGATAGGGTGCAGCGAACGCAAGACTATTTCTCCATCCTGAAGTGCAGGTGCCAGCCTCAAAGGCAGGTGGGCACATCCAGGTCAATTCATCAGCAAGCAATTTACCCCCTCAACACAGGCTATGCGCCCAGTTCCTCCCCAGCGAAATACCATGGGGCTGCAGTCTTCCCGATCTTCCCATAGGTTTTATTAAGATTTACCCTTGGGCTGCTCCCTCTGAAAATATTTTGCACAAATGATTACACTACCCTTACACCATGTGTGGATAACTGCCCGTACTTTCCCAGTAGTGAAGCCAAACCTTACTATCCACCCCCCGCTTCGATTAAGGACCTTTCAGATGCATGACCTCAGACACTTCCACAGGCAAGCAGGCAATTCTGTCTACTAGTAGCTTTCCACCTAGTTAGAGCTCTGTCTGGAAAACAGTCCACTGTCAGTTTCTATTTCTTACATACATAAATCAAGAATGAGGAAGACAGAACAAAAAGCAGAAACAACCATGAACTAGGAAAATCCAGAACTTGGTTTAAACAGTTTTTTTATTAATAAATTGTAAGAAAACCACCAAATGTCAGGAACATAATTCCTAAAGAATTGGTATATATCTTTATTATACCTTAAAATTCTGATTTATACAGATAAAAACTAGGGGGGAAAAGTACATTCATTTTCTTGTCTTTCACAGGAAGGAAAATCAACAGATTATTAATAAGGCTAGTGAGAATTTAAGGTTCAAAAGTACTTCAGAGTACAATAGTAGAAATGAATGCAAACTATCAAGTACTACAGGGGGAAAAGGATATAAACAATGACAACAAAAATCTGTTTTCACAAAACAAGACAGCAAAAATAATAGAAAACCAAACATACCAGTTATCATAAAATGCAGACACCACTGGCTGCACACTTGCAATGCTCTGCAGACAGAGGGAACTGCACCCTTTAAAAAACAAACTGCAGACAGATGGAACTGTACCCTTTAAAAAACAAACAGAAAAAAAGACTCCCAGTTAGCTACAAAAAAACAAAAATCCAATTGTAAGATATTTACAAGAGACCTGGCTCATAGAAAATGGCATCCAAAGTTCAAAAAACAGCACAAAGGGCACCTAGGAGCAAAAACACAGAAGTGGCAACACTGATAAGGCAGAACCCAAAACAAAGGAATTTAAATGGGAAAAGAAAGTTGGTTTGTAACCATTAAAAAACTCGTGGCCAGCTAAGGCAGCAGGATCTCAAATACAAGGCCAGCCTGGCCTGCACAGCCAAATTCCATCTCAAAAAAACAACAAAAAAAGTCACACTGAAATACAGTAATTAATGAGTCTTCTGCACTGAGAAACAGTGTTGAAACACATAGTAGAAAACCTGTTAAAACTACAGAAATTAACAAAACCATTATGGTCATGGTAGCTAGACAGTAAAACACTATTTCCTCAAATTGTTACAAGTGTATTGATACAATTAAGGAGATTCAGGAGCTGGTGTGGGTGACATAATGTATAAACTCTGGAATAAAACACAGGAGTACACAGATCCAGCTCCCACGCTGTGCACTCAAGGAAGAGCACAGATTCCAGCTCCCAGGCTCCCAGCCCTCGCCCCTCAGCACCGCTAAGCTCTGTTGGTCGCCACCGTCCCAGCACTCACCCTCCCTGCTCTTCCCAAACCACGCCTGGTTTAAAAACAACTATCTTCCCACCCTCCTTCACAGAGTCTGCCTTAGTTCAAGCCAGTGAGATGTTTGGGTTTCCAGGGAAACCCCTGCAAGGGGGTACAGCTGACAGAGAGCCACTGCCATCAGCTCCACCCTTCCTTCCCCTCATCCCTGAGAGAGGTGATGGGTGGCTCTGCAGCAGCCACTTTACATCTGTGAAAGAAGGGCCAGGAACACTGCAGAGAACACACTCCTGTCATCATTGAGCTAAGAAGCCACCCACAACACTCCCCTGCTGCTGAAATTCTGTGTAAAGCTGTGAAAATAAATGAAAAACACCCTTCCTGGTTTAAGCCACTATTTCACAGGATTTCTGTTTCTTCCGATCCAATGTAATTCCCAACTGAACTACAATATCCGAAATGTACTAATCCACAAAGACGACGATAATGTATGTGCCAATATCTCCTATTCCAGAGCAACTAAAGGAGACAGACAACAAGAGACTTGGGGAGAACAAGCCACCAGCCCTCTGCGCAGGCACAGCTGGGCTTGCCTTCTGTTCCCTAAGGTGGGTGCACCATCTTCCCAGCCTAACAAGAGGCCCCTGACAGTGATCCTAACAGTTCCCGTAAAACATGCTGTGCACTGGCACACAGGACCCTGTGGAAAGGTGAGAGCACTTCTTAAGAGTGACCCTGGCCCACGAGGGGGGAGCATGTGGACAGAGTTACAGGCAGCCGGAGAGGATCCAGCAAAGGACACCAGGGCCAGGGCCAGGGCAGCAAGCTCAACAGAAGTCTCACTGAGTTGCTGAGATTATCTTGCCCAGGAATAAGAGAGGCACACCTCTCTAAGAATGCCTTTGTCCTATTTGTTCTGCTCCTTTTAGAAAAGTTACAATTAACACGCAGACCCCAAGCTCCTATAGTACCACTTCTACATCAGACTTTCCTGCTTGTCACCCCATGGGTTGACCTCAACTTGCCTGCAATGTAGGCATCTTCTATAAAAAATCCCTAGCAGAGTCTTCATGGCAACCCATTCAGGTCCTCTCCCAGGTTCATTCACCTGGGGGCTTTTGCTTTTGCTTTACGACAAATGCTGCTTTCCACTTTCACTCCACAATAAATAAATACTTTTCCTCAGTGCTCTTTTGGCTCTCTGCCTTGTAATTTTTTCTGGACTGAAAGATCCCATCCACCAGACAGTAGCAGCAACAAAATCAGAAACTGTTCGAAACATCTTAGTAATTTATAAATGATGTTTAATATCACAAGTCAGCAAGGCATCTAATACTATTAATATAAAATAGGAGATCATGGGTCCAAGAACATGACATGTCAAAATTAGTAACTAGGTTTTTACTCAATAATAAGCAGGAAAGAACAAAAAAATGAATGAGAGCCCTTGAACAAAACCACAGGCAAGCAGGAAAGTCGTAACAAAGAGATCACTTGAATGTTTGAAAAATCCTAGGTATGAGATGATAAGAGCTGCAAAGCCAGCCAGGAGGGAGGCAGTGCACACTGAAGGGACAGAGGAAAAAGTAGCCACAGAGCCAGGATACAGGGCCAGGACCTCAAAATTTGTTCAACCCCAGCATAGGCCTCCTGGATCCAGACTCCAACTGCAGGGACAGAACGCAATCTACAACCAAAGTGATCGGTGTCTTGCTTTCCCTGCAGACCATGGGCAAGGTACCACACCTGAGTCTCTTTTCTAGTTTGTAACATGGAGGAGCCAGAATTAACAGCACCCATGCCTCCACAGGGTAGAGTAAGAAGTAAATGAGGCAATGCCGTATTGCTCGACAGAGTTCCTGGCAGGCGGCAAACACACAAATGTGCACTGCTGAGGCAGGGAGGCAGAGCTGGCTGGGGGAGGAGGCGTGACCAGATCCCAGGACACACACGCCAAGTAACTCTCAGGACCTCACCTGGGGACTCCTCACGAGAGCCCAAAACATGCAGAATGAATAAAAGGACCACACCCTATGGCACCTCCTCAAGCTGGCCCTCCCTGTGTTCCCAGGGTGCACTTTCGTTTTAAATCTTTATTTTTCCTCTCTTTTACTCTGCCCATGTTTGTTCTGCAGAACCAGTTTCCCCTTACCCTTTACTTTTAATTTTTCCTACCTCATATAAATGTGAAACTCTACCACTATTTTTGCTAGTTTCGTTTCTTTGTCCCAGACAGAAAAACCTACAGACCACCTCCAGATGAGACCCCAGTACCCCAAAACCCATTAACACAACTCCTACAATTATATTGTGCCTCTCCCCACATACCACACCCTTCAAAATCAAAAAGTTTCTCTCTTGAACATTTATTTTAACTGTGATGAAATAAAGAAGGAGAAAGAAGAAACATCAAGTAGATATTTTGGAACTGAAAGTTTAATAACCAAAACGAAAAGTTCACTAGAGTTACTCATAAGCAGATCTGAACTGGTGAAAGAATCAGTAAACTTGAAGAAATGTAAATTGAGACAAACCAGTCTGAGGAACACAAAGAAAAAGAATGGAGAACAAGAACAGAGCTTCCAAGACTCCTGGGGGAGCATCAATCGTGCCAAGTTAGGTGGGGAGGTAAGAAGAGAGAGGGAGAAGGGTGTGACAGAAAAACACTTTTATAAATAATGGCTAAGAACTTTTCATACTTGATTTACAAAACACTAACCTATAAAACCAAGAAGTTCAATAAATCCCACGTAGGATAAAAACAAAGAAATCTACATCCATACACATGACAGTCAAACTGCAAAAGATGAGAAAGAAAAATAACCCAATATAACAGAGAAATTAAAAAATACAAAGGCCAGACAACTTCTCATCAGAAACAATGGAGCCAAAAGGCAGAAGAGTAACACTAAAGCTGTGGAAAGGGAAAAAAGTCAACTAACTTAATGCCTAACAAAACTCTTCCCAAAATAAAAGCAAAACAGAATGAACGGCAACTGTGTGAGTCCGGTACCAGCAGCCCTGTGTGCCCGACACTGCACACCCCTGCCGTCTGGAAGGACACGCCACCAGGCAGCCACAAGTCACAAGGGGACAAGGGCTCCAGGAAGGGCGAGCAGGAAGGCGTGGGTTAAGAGGTTTCCCTCTTTTCTTTTCTAATCATTTTTCGAAGCAGATTTTTGAAAGCAATATTTATGATGTTGTACTACTGAACTTAAAGTGCATGTATATGTAAGTCATATGACAAAAATAACACAAGAAGTGGAGGGGAGTGGAGTCACGGGGGAGAAAGCTGCTCCAGTTTACTAAAGTGAACACTAAACTGAAGCACGTGATGCTAAAGTAAAGATCTATCCCATAAGCAACCACTAAAATTTTTAAAAATACAACTTTAAAATCCACAGAGGCATTAAAATGGCACACTGAGAACTATTTAACACAAACCTTTATTTCCCCGCGTACCACGCTTCCTGAACTTCCCGCAGATGTAGCCTGCACAGAAGGCTGGGCCACAGCACCCGTGCCCAGGGAGTTAGCTTTAGGTTCCTTCTGTGTTTTACCTATAAATGTTTACCCTTAAAACTTCCACTACATAGCACTACACTGTAATTATATTGTTAAAAAATGTAACATGGGGTTTCACTCGTGTTTGTTTTTATCAAAATTAGCACTTGAAGAAAACGTGCCCATCTGTCCACTGCCGCATGGACCCACTCACAGGCCCCTAATACACGCGTGCCTTTTTGATGGACAGCCTTAAACCAGTGGCTTCCAGTGTTTTGGAAACTATTACAAGAAAACCACAATCCGCTTCACACAGAAATACACATGGATACACACACCACTCACTAAAAGCGTCTTTTGTCTCCTCTCTTGTTTTGTCAATGCTCCTGAACTTAATTTAAAAGCCAATAATAAGTCATGGCTTGAAGTCTGAAAACAAGCGGTCTAGACAATCTAATAAACTCATCCTGGGACGTCTTACAAATGACTCTGGCCACCTGTATCACTACACTCAAAGAGCACTGTGAATTTTTACAGCAGATTTCACAGCTGTAATCCAAAGCAATGAGATGAGCAGTCAGAAGAGTACTTTTTTGGTCTCTGTTCAATTTCAATTTCCACCTGAAGCTTGCGGCCTCAGTCCCCCCATGATAAGGAGCCCCACCCTCGTCGGTGGGGACACATTCAAAGCATCTTGGTGGATGGAAAATCTCAGTACCAAAGCCAGTATTTTCTTATACACAAATACCTATAATGGATTTCCTTTATAAATCAGAAACAAAAGAAACTGATAACAATGTAAAAGAGTTATAATGATATAAGCAAAACTATGTGAAATGTCACCTCTTAGAAAATTTCATTGTACTATAGATCACAGTAACTTGAGCAGTTTTGTTTCTTCTCTTTCCCTACCAGGATGAGACTTTTGCCTGCTCCACTTAAATGAAGCAGTATACAGCTCTTTGGCATGCCTGAATTGCCAGAATCACTACTTGTGTGCTGTGGGCCATTATTAAGCAAACACAGACAACAAGCATAGTGATGCTACAATGAGGATCTGACATGGATGCTAAGCTTCATCTTCTAAGTAAGTAACACCCAGGCAGTGCAAAAAGCCTGGACATGCTGGGCAAAGGAATGACACGTGTCCTAGGAAAGGTGCAGCCTAACGGCGTGGGGGCATCTTGCCACTCAGAATGGCACACAATTTAAAACTTAAGAGGTGTTTATTTCTGGAATCTTCCATTTAACGTTTTCAGACCGCAGTTAACAAAGGGCGACTGAAACCACAGAAAGTGAAGCCGATAATGGAGGAAAGACTGAGCTGGTTCTACACACTTCAATATAAATCTAGTTTCACAGTTAGTTAGCAACAGAATAAACACGGATGGGTTATGTGCTATTTGTATTTCTTTGCAGCTACTATCAGTAATTCATTCAACACAGAATTGTTAGGCATATACTTCAATTTTAGTCAGTTTTTGCTACTGTAACAAAACACCTAAGAGAACTCAAAAAGAGGAAAAATTTATTTCAGCTCACAGTTTTAGAGGTTTCAGTCCATGGTCAGGAAGAATCATTGCTTTCAGGCGTATAGTGAGGCAGCATGTCCTGGTAGAACACAATTGTTCACCTCAGGATGGAGACACTGGAATGGACTAAACAGAGAGAGGGAGGGAAAGGAGAGAAAGGAAGGACAAGGTCCAATGTCCTGATAAGAACACACCCCCAGTGATTTCCCACTGGGCCTCACTCTTCACAGATTCCACCACCTCCCTTTAAGGCCACAGGCCAAGGACCAGGCCTCGGACACCTGAGCATGTGGAAGACTCCTAAGACCCAAGCTGGAGCACTTGAAAAGGATATGAAGCTAGTAGAGATAAAGAAGGAACTCACATCCACTAAGGTACTATGTTGAGCCCAAGCTCGCCAAATATAGAAGTCGGTTTTTTTGTCCTCCTCACAGTCTGGAAAGTCTCTATTTGTAATCTCATGGAAATGTTATACCAGAATTTTAGCGAGTTAATTTTAATCTATCACTTCCAATTCAACACACAGTTAGAATAAAGACACTAAGACATATTTATAATTATGGGTGGTCAAGAGGTCCTGAGTATGACCTGGATGAAGGCTTATCAGAAAAGGTCCCAACCCAGGGCCTAACCTGGATTTTATTAATTTGTGAAGAAGGCAGTGGCTGGAGGATGAGTGACTGTGAGAATGGTGGGAATTGTGTGTACTGTGTGCTGGGTTAGCTAGGAGGCCTGAAAGCACCTCTGCAATATGCAGAGAGAAGGATAGGTAGAAAGAGTGATCTGCATAACACAACTGAGGCAGCATTTAATGTTTATGCAGCGGTGCCTTAGTTATGACATGCAAACCTTTTTTGCCCTGCCAAGTCACAGCCTCTTATCTCGAGGCATGAACCCAGCTGACAGCCCTGGAGCGTTGGCTCTGCATTCCACTGGGCTCAACCATTTAGGGAGACACTGCAGCAAAAAAACAGCAACTGTCATTTGGCTTTAAAAATTATACATCAGTATTTTAGCCGGCCCTACTTACATTGTTTAGAGCCAATTAAAGGGAAAAAAATAGCTTAGCCAGTTCTGTACATATCAGCACACTGAGATAGGGCCAGGTTTAGCCAAAGCAGAGGTAAGCACTCTGTATTCAAGGAGAGCCATCCAGGTGGTTTTCCACAACCAAGGAAAACACCTGAAGGCTATTCCCATGCTTCCAGGGCAGGAGGCTCACCAGGGGAAATGACACGAAGGCATGATTTACTGCAGACTTACTTCAGAACCTTTGAGAAAAGTGGTCTAAAGTGCAGCGGGCTTCCCTGTGAAGTGGTGGGCTCCTAATCTAAGCAAGTACTAAAGTAAGACGAAAAATCTTTTAACTTACATATATGGAACGTAACACAAAGCATAATGAGGGGCCCTGACCTAGGGAGAAGTGCAGAGGATGCAGCAGACCCCGAAGTCTTCTGAAGCAGGAGGCACTGACCTTGAGCCTCAAAGACAGTCAAGATTCCAGCAGAGAAAGAAGGCAACATTTCTGTTGAGGGAAGCAAGTGAGTAAAGGCAGCGACCTCCCCTCAAAGGAAGGGAAAGTTCACAAACGCCTCGTTTCCTCTTCCCTGGATCCTGCTACAGAATCAGGACTTATCTTCTAGGCAAGGAAGGAAGTTTTCAACCATGCAGTAGTGCAAGCCAGTTAAGTTAAAGTTACTTTGTCACGGACATCTGCAGAAGTGTGACCAGCTAGGCCTACGCCAGGGGGCCTATTCCATATCCACAGCCATAAGGGATTTAATTCGGCAGTGGCCACTTGGGTCAATGAGAATTAGGATCAGGATTTTACTGGGACTATTAGAAAACAGGCCTCCTCTTCCCTGCTGAAATTGCTCCCAGTAAAGACACTGAGGAAGCCAGCGCTGCCATGGGCTGAAGCATGGCACCGGAACATGAAGCCACACGGCCAAAAGCAGACTCGGAAAATGACGTACTGCCTCCAAAGGAACCTAACCCAGCCATAAATCTCACTCCTCCGTGGAGTCTGCAGTTGCTGAGTCCATAAAATCTCATTTTTGCTTAAGCCAGGTTGGATCAGATTATATACTCTGAACGGAAAGATTCCTGGCTAATCTTACTACCCATGCAGCCCTCACTTTGAAGACAAATTCACTAAAGAGACAGCCCCCCTATTTCAGTTACACATGGCTTTATTTCTCTGCTAACATAAAATAAGAATTAATATATAGGAAATTCCTGCCTAGGAACTTATAATTACCGCTGAGGACACCAAAAGTCATTCTTTTCTAAGCTGCGATAGCATTAGGAAACCAGAAAGATAAACAGACCACGAAGGCTTCAAGGACCATCTGAGCCGTGATTGGCTTGTCCCAAGCTAGATTTATACTTTAGCACTGAAGCTGCCACATTCTAAGCTGCTGATGCAAGCAGGTGAAAACCCACAGTGCTGAGAGTGATTCTTGGAGATAAGCAGCGAGCCCGCTCACTCAACACCGCTGTAAACAGCACTTGGTACCTGGCCCCCAGCATGCAGGTGAAGAAACTAAAGCATAATTCCTCATCCTCTGCACCCTGACTGCAGTGTGCACAAAAAACACGGAAGGAAAAAAGCCAGTGGTACCACAAACATGGCGTGGACACGCACCATGCAGGAGGGGAAAAAACCAGCCAGTTTTGGGGATGGATTTTTCTCATTTCAGGACAAATCCTTGAACTTCTACATTTTTAATATTCAATGAGCTTTCATTTGGCACTTACATTTGCCATATGTTGCAGGCAGGTGTATTTATTCTAGTAACACATATTTTCTGTCTCCCCAGCTAGCGTGTAAGTCCCTGGGGAACTAGGATCTTATCTTTCCAGGCCTAAAATAGTAACTTTCATAAAGTATGCTTAAAGACAATTTATCAAAACATGAAATACTCAGCTAGCAAAGAGTTTATCATGAAATGAATTCTGCCTTCTTCGCTTAAAAATAGTAGTTACTGCTTACTGAATGCTCTTGTGCACTGGGTAATTTGCTAAAAACCACAGAGAAAATTACACTCATTGGCTTGAGCAGGGCTTAACCCACCCAGGAAGCACAGCTAAGCTAAGAGGGAGGTCACGCTCCTCCACTCTTCCCACCACTGGACTTGAATGGAACTGGAACAACACATGAAGGGAGACAGTGACACCACTTAGCTTAACCCAGAGATGACATTCAGAAGGGGCATAACCATTCTTACGGGAAAAGCCTGCCACGGGGGACCTGGTTACACGCGGAGACCAAGTAGAACTGCAGTTAGCCAGCTTGTGTTCACAGTAAGTCAGCCAGCACTCAGGACACACTCTGAGCTCTGTCCTAAAGCCAGAGTCTGGAGAAGAATCTACATTATGTGCAAGCAATGTCAAGGCCTACAACTTCCTTCTTATTTCCTTACCTTTTGACTTGGGCTACCTCAAAAAATACGCAATGTTCCCTTATTGTCTCACTGTATCAAAACACAGCCTTTCCCCTTAAAAATAGGAGTTTTATAATGCTGACACTCATCAGGTCTACAGATACAGGACAGGAAGGCAGCAAGTCTGAATGTGCTTTTCGAGCCTAAATATCTTACAAATTCCAGGACTGGAAAACACAAGGGAATTCAAGGCAGCAAAGAAGGTAAGACTTTGACCCTGTCCCTTTCCATCCCATCATACTGATTTTATAGGTTATAATGTTAAACTGCAAGGGGAAGAGATTGGGATAAGACTGCATAAGTTATGTCAGGGTTTCTCTGTAACCATTTAAGTCCTCGTCAAAATATACACCTCCAAGACAGTTTTGAGGTATTACCTTACCAAATGGTAGCCTTAGCTGATTTTGCTTTGGGCTCTCTGGCTGCTTAATAATGGTAAAAAAAAATCTCCCAACCAGCTGTTGGCCAGAGAACAGCAGGTACAAAGATCTCATGATAGAGAAAGCGGAAGAGAGCTAAGGAACAGAGATCTTAAAAGCCACTGGAGTGGGACAGCAGGAAGGTGTGAGCAGGGATGATAAGCAGGACCCATGCAAGGGAGAGAAGAGTCACAGAACCAACACCCAGTGAGCCCCTTTAACAGGCATGCATCTCACTAAGGACAGCAGAAGTCACCGAAAGACTTTAAATGGGGGAGAAGCAGTCAGACTGGCAGTTTAGAAATCCTGTTTCAGTGACTTTTCAGATCATGGATTAAGAGGGAAGAAAGGATGCAGGAAAAGGACAGAGGGACAGTGAACAGCCAGCACAGTAACCCACTCAAGGACGGTGGTAGACGTGGCGACAGATTTGGCATGAGAAGAGAGGAATGGAGGGTGACTGGAGATCTCTGTCACAGTCAACCAGCTGGTGGCGGCCATGCTGACATGGACCACAGCACCAGGACTGAGGAGTGTGATGCAATGGAACGCACTGTGTTTGAGATGCCACACATCACCCATGCAGATATGGGGGGAAGGCAGTTGACAGGTCTGACCTGGAGACATTAATTCCCACTAACATTACTAATAATAAACACTTACAAGCATATAGATAATAAGCATACAAGAGAAATGATGAAATCCTCTGGGAAAACATACAACTCAATCCATAGGGTTAGCACAAGAGCCTGTGAGACGGCAACAATACCTTGATAACTCACTATTACCATCTACAGCTCACAACTTCGGGAGAATAGTGTATCCTAAGCCAGGTCACGTGGTGTCTCGAAATATAAGCGAAATACAAATTCTCCCCTACAGGAAAAGAAACTCCCACTGACCTCAAAATAACAGGTGGGCCAGAGGTCTACAAACTCATCACAATCTGACAACATCCTCAAACATCAATTCTAACATGTAAACACTTACCTGTCGACAAAGCCTCCTCTCGAACATCACCCTCACCAGGCTGACGAATATTCCAGGACGTTTTAGGAAGTAAAGAGATTTCATCCGGTGATGCTAACTTTATCATATCCATGTGATTACTCCGCAACTGGTACTGAGGGATGAAGCAGGTTTTGCCTTGTTGGAAAATGTCCTGGATGATCTCTTCTGTCTCAATTTCATCTTGCATGCTCAGAAAGATGGAAATTCTGTTGGACTTCTGATACTGACTGTGGGCAATGACCTAAGTGGGAAATTGTGAAAATTATAATCCCCAAGGTTATACTCTTAAAAACTAGTGATTCCCCTTAACAGTCTCTCTTCTCTTTCAACCTTTTCCAACTTCCTTTAACTTTACGAGAAAAAAAAAAGTAGGGTGGTATAGTGGGTTCAAGTTCACTAAGTGCAGAAGCCTGACTTCTGTTCAGAACCCAAGATTTATTTCTTGATCCCTCTGCCCCTCTGGCACATCCACCCTCACAGAGAGAAAATTCACTGAAAAGTCGTACTGAAGAGGGACCAGCTCTGTCTCCAACTTGATCCTCACCTACCCAATTCAGGAGTTTCTAGCCATTTCGCAGGCTTCCCCTTTATCGCTGAATCTCGGTTCCTACAAACCTCCCTATTTCTTTAGACTGTCAGGCCTCTCTCCTCTTAAATTCTACCTGTTAAAACCAAATGCAAGCCCTAACTTTCCCTAAGTTCAGCAGAACCTTTACACATTTAGTAATATACTACTTAATTTTGGATTGTCATGAGTTGATCAGTCACTGCTTATGTGCCCTAAGTGTCATGTCCTGAAATGGTCCTAAAGATCCCTTAGGCAGAAAACATTCCTCATAGTTCTCTCTTAGCGCTACCACACCACTCCATTCTCAATGTGGAAATGTTCACTAAGGTGAGAGTAGAATTCTGGAGAAAGACTCAAGCCTCAGGCAGAAGGGGACTGTGCTTTGCTCGCCAAGGTCAAGTCGACAATCTCAGAATAGACCGAGCTCTCCCTTTTTCCTCCCTTCTGTCTCTGCTCTCCTCTGTCCTGCAAGCTAAGAAGAAAAATACACTGTAAAACCAGCTCATAATATGACTGGCAGAAAGGCACAGGAAGTCAAGTTATTCCTAGTACAAAGAGAAACAGAAATTAAGTAGGTAAAGCACATCAGACAGTGCTAGGAAGGAAGTTAACTGCTCTTTCTGAAAAGCAGTAGAGGGGCCAGGAGGCCTGGCAAAGAGAGGGCAAATGGAAATGTGGAGCTCACACCTTAGGCAAGCCTGGGGCTGGCTCTTGGCACCAGGTACTAGAGGAGAAAGTTAAGTCTTTCTTATTCTCTTTAAAGCAAAATATAGAAAATCAAGAGCTGAATAAGGAATAAGAAACATTAGTTAAAATTCAGTGTGAGACTGTGCATACACATTTATCTTCCTTCCCCAAATCTCATTTCCATGACATTTGTAAAGAAGCCCAAAAAAAGAAAATTCACTATAGCACTGAGAACAAGAGAACAAGAGTTGGCTAATTCTTACAAGACAGAGAGTGGATGAGAAAGACACTATTAACAGAAAAGCAGCAGATCACAACACTCCCAGAATGTGGAGGCAGGTCGGGCAGAATCCATTCCTCCCTAAGTAACTATGAGGGGAATCTCCATCAGCTGACACACCTTCATTCAGGACCACAACCGCATAAGAGAGCAAAACGCCAAGTGTCTTGGAAATCCCAAACACAAAACGGGAGGAAGGAAGGAGTGGAGAGAGGGAGGGAAAGGGGAAGAAAAAATGGCCCAATAGGAAAGTGAGATGACTCAAGAGAACTGAGAATTTTTTTAAATTTTAGTTTTCTCAAACTCAAGGAAGATAACCGCATCTATAATGTAGCAATGGACAGCTATGAGACAGACGCAATTGTAAATTTAAGAAATAATCATTGGAAGTTAACACTGGAATTAGCAAGCCTTTGGGTGTACTTCGGTTGTAGAGTGCTTGTCTAGCATGCACCAGGCCCTGGTTCAATTCCCAATACTCCCCTAAATAAAATGTTGAGATTAGCAAAATGGAAAACAACTTGAAGGAGAAAATTCTGGAGTAGAGGAAAAAGACAAAAACAGGAAAGGGGAGGGGGTAGGAGGCATAAAAGATCAACTGAGAACTTTTATTTGATTAAAAGAATTCCAGAAAGGCACAAACGAAAAGAAATAACCAGAAATCTAATCAATAAATAAAACCACCAGTTTCTACAATGGAGGGCGCAAGTATTGTGCAGAACAAGGAAAACATTTAAATTTGAAATTCAAACTACTAACCAAATGAATTCTACAGTGATTACTATCTATATAACAAAATAGTACAAACTCTGTTTACTGGAATTTCAAGTTTTGAAATGAGACAGAATTACTGCTCTTTAGATTCATTACAGTTACAGGACAATGTTTAAATGTAACACTTAATTCTGTGTTATTACAAGTTTTTGTTTGCCCTTTTTTTTTTTTGGCAAAACAAAGAGTATGGCTTTATCTTATCAATAGATTCTTTTTCATTTTGTCTGTAAAAATATACCACTTTCCTCTTCAAGCCTTCTAGCCCTGCATCTTTGGGTCTTGGTGCCTGTGGCCCTGCACGCAAGCATCAGCCTGGACTCTCTCCCAGGTAGGGCTTCTGAGGTAGGGCTGAGTTCAGTGTCTTCTTTCTTGGATTTTTTTCCCAACCTTTTAGAGTACATTCTTAAGTAATTTTAACAACATAGTAATGTAACCATCAGAAATAGGTAGCGAAGACAAAAAGAATAAAGGGCCACTTATTTCGAGTGCCAAGACACAAAGCTGAATTTACCATACATTACTTTTCTGGTAAGTTTCTAAATTACAAAACAGATGCTATGCCAATAAAATACTTTTTCATGATCTGAAGAAAGTCATTAGTTAACACCTTTGTACCTTTTTTTTGTTTCCGCGCTAGGAACTAAACCCAGGGCCTATGCACTAAGCTACATCCCCAGCCCCTTGTACAATACTTTTTTAGCATGAAACAGTCTCACTGTGTTGCTAAATTCCCTAGGCTGGGCTTGAACTTTCAATCCTCTTGCATCAGTCTCCCACACAGTTGGTATTATGGAATGTGCACAGTGTTCATCTAATACATTTGTGGAGCATTCACTGTTTTATAGTACACTGAATTTTAGAGCCATGATCCAATGGTTGATCACGAAATGCATACATGAACTAGGAAATATTCACTATACGTGTCTATTTGTACCAATGGGATAAAATACATTATTACTAAGAATCATGGGTTCTTTTTTGTTTTTTTGTTTCCTCCTTTGATGCCAGCTCCTAGTTGTAATTCTACTGCTGTCAGCAGCTCTGCCTCTAAATAACTGTCCCCATCTGGAGTTTATGAATTACAGCATTCCACAGACACAGCCCAGAGGCCGAGGTCAGAGGATGGGTCCAGAGTGCAGGGCCAACCGGGGCCACAAGCAAGGCCACCTTCCCTGGACAAAGATACCCAACGGAACTCACTCTTAACTGCCCCACGTCTGTCCAAAGGCTGCTCGAATTCCTGCACTCCTGAACTGGGACCCTCATTCCGTGCGTGGAGAAGAGTCACGCGGTCGTCTCTGTCACCCTCCCTGAATGATCGCAACCGCCCTTCCCTGGTCTGCCTTTTTTTTCTTTCTTCCTTCCCAGCCCATTATCCAGATGCTACCAATGCGCTCTAAGGACTCCAGCAGACACAGAAAAAGCGCGGGGAGAGGCAGCTTCCCCTCGCCAGGCCGCTCAGCGTTCCACGTCTAGGGGCGGGCGCGGGGTGAGGGGAGCCGCCAGTGCCACGCGGGTCCGCGGGGTCGGGGTCGGGGTCG
>RJWT010004448.1:0-33335 GCA_004365215.1 Cuniculus paca
TTAGCTGAACATCACAGATGTACAAGTTTTCCATCACTGCAAAATTTCTAATGAAGAGTACTATTATAGCAGAAAGCAAATAAATCTTCAGATTTGCAGGATGGATAGACAGACATCTTAAATAGCACACAATATGCACAAAATTATTAAAGATAAATTTGTAAACTTTTGCTTTATAAAAATTAAATATCTACTGTGAAGTACTACATTCAGAAAATAAAAATAAAAAATACATATTTGAAAAAAATATTTGCAGTATATAACAAAGGACTTGTATCAAGAAAAGAGTTGCAGACAAAGAATATGCTTATATTCTCCTACTATGCGGGAGAAATGAAAACACATCCCCTTACAAATAATTGTGGATGAGTGATCACAGGAGTCTTAATTTTAAAAAGCCCCACAGTGGAAATAATCCACTGATCCATAAACAGGTGAAGAAGTAATCAAATGGAAATGCAGCCTACAAAGAAATACTACTTGGCAACAAAAAAGGAATAAACTATTGATAGGCACAAGATCATAGATGAATCTCAGAACATTATACTGAATGAAGTAAGCCAGAAAAAAAAATTCACTGTTATGGAACTAAGAAAAGAAGTTCAAATCTACCGTGACAGAAAGCAGGTCAGGGTTACCCGGAGCTGGAGAGAGAATTACCTAGAGAAATGTTCAAGGAGCTTTCAGGGGTGACAGAAGTGTTGTGTTCCTAATTTTCATTGTGTTTCACGTGTGCATGTATGCATTGCTCAAAATTCATCAAAATATATAAAGAGGGAGATATTTTATTATATATAAATTATACATCAATAAAGTTGATTTTTTAAATAGCCAATTGCATTTATTAAATATATACCATAAAGAGAACTAAATTTTGGTTTTGGATTTTATATAGTCAAGAAGAAAGAAGAGTGAAAAAGAGAAAATCAGGAGGTAGGAAAAATAGAATACAGATTAATTTCAGTTTACTTCAAAATCGCGAAATGGAAAGAAGGAAAAATAATTATGATTTATCTGAACTTATTTATTTATATTTGAAGTATCTTTTATGTAATCAGAAGTACAAATGCATTGCAATTATTTTTGCTCTCGGTTTTCTTTCCCTTGAGTAAAACTCTGTAAAATTTCATTTTATACACATTTAAGCAGATTTTCATGTAAGTACATATTGGGAAAAACTTTCTTTGCCAATTTATGTGCAAAGTGCAGAAATTAGATAATAACATAAGAATTTATACAGTTGAATACTTGTCTCTAATTTCTATGCCAAAAGGCAACAATTTCTAATATTCAACAAAGTTCTAATTTCACTGGCAGTTCCTTGTGGAATGTAGAATCTGGCAACCGAAATCACATTACTCTATCAACAGATAACACCGTCATGCCTGCAGAGCACAAGTACTAAATTAGTAACACATAAGCAAAAACAAAACAGAAATATGACTTTCCTTAACAATATATCTATTATTACTTATTACATGCACCCCCCCATTTTCCCCAAACTGAGTCGTTGTCTATCTAAACGTTTACTGTTTTCAAGGCATTAAATTAGAATGAATGCTTCAAATTCTTAAAACCTGCATTCCTGTTCACTATAAAACAATGCAGAATTTGGGAATGTTAACAAAGACATCACAGTACTTTTTGTTTTTCACAAATTTAAAAATGGGAAAAAAGTAAGTGAATCATTTTTATACAGAATTTATTGGAATAATAAAAGTTGGCTGACCGCAATCACATAAAAACATCACCGTATGTTTCCTCTGCAGAGGGATGGAGGGGGCGCCAAGCACTTGGGAGAAGGGCAGGGCCGTCCGGGGGGCGTGGCCGTCCGGAGGCGTGTCGGTCCGGGGGCGTGGCCGTCCGGAGGTGTGGCCGTCTGGGGCGTGGCCGCCTGGGGGCGTGGCCCGGAAGCCCTGCGCGTTCACAGTGAGCTGCAGAGAGTGCTTGGAACCCTGAGCCTCTGTTCCACACAATCTCAGTCAAGGCCGTTGGGTTTATTTGGGCAAAAACTGATTTTCAGGTATTTCAGGAAACGGGAGCAAAGCAATGAGCTGTGACCGCACGGAAGAGCTCGCGCGTGGGGGCGCGCGGATGGGGGACCACTGCCCCGTGGGGCAGAGGACGGCGCACGCGCGTTTGGGTAACTATGAAAGATCTCGTCTGGTCCCTGAAGAGCTAAGCTTGTCCCGTAGGTCAGCAGGTCGTCACAGATGACCACCAGACCAGTGACCACGACCCTGGACCCGCCGGGGAGCCCAGCAGCTGTGCTCTTCGCCTGTTTTCTCTTTTCCTTTCTCCTTCCTTCCTTTCTCTCTGTCTCTGTCTCTGTCTCTGTCTCTGTCTCTGTCTCTGTCTCTGTCTCTGTCTCTGTCTCTTTCTCTCTCTCTTTTCTCTTTTCTCTGTCTGTATTGGGGCTTGAACTCAGGGCCCTTAGTCCAGAGCTACATTCCCAGTCCTTTGACGTAGAGTCTCACTAGATCACCAAGTTATGTAGGCGTGGCTCTGACTTTACTCCTCCTGCTTCAGCCTCCCAGAATGCTGGGCCTTCAGGCTTGCATCATCACACCCAGCAGTGTTACGTGTTTTAAAATGATCACATTTACCAGCAATCCTCTGAGATATTATTGCCAGTCGTTCCCCTGTCAAGTGACAGGTCTGTCCAAATTCTGTAGCACGAAAAACCTCTGGTTTCCATGTCCTGTTCTTCACGTTACTGGGAAATTGTAATGGAAGAAATAAAAAAGCCGGGAGTGGTGTCTCATGCCTGTAATCCCAGCACTCAGGAGGCTGAGACAGGAGGATCGTTGCAAGTTCGACACCAGCCTGGGCTACAAAGTGAGCTCAAGGCCAGCTGAACGGCATAGTGAGACCCTGTCTCAAAAACACCAGGGCTGGGATCTAGATCAATTGTCTAAGCGCCTGCCTGGCAAGCGCGAGGGTCGTGAGTGCTTGGGTCAATCCCCAGTGCTGCAAAAAATAAGGAAAGAACTATTGCGATTCAGGGTTAAAAACACAAACTTCATGATGAGAGGTCATAGGAGATGGTGATGGGGCGCCGGGGAGGAGTCCCGGGTTGATCCGGGAGAGTCACTGTGGGTGATACCTGCCAGTGACACCCCAACGGGCAGAAGGCCCGAGAAGTGCGCCTTCCCTCCGGGACTGACGACCGATCTAAAAGCGGAGGCAGTGCGCAGCTGTGGCAGAGGAACACACCCGTAAAATGACGAACTGCCCTTCTGTCGCCGGCTAGCACTGTGCTGCTGCCAGACTGCAGAGAGCCCATGTGGGCTTCACGAGGGTTGCAGAGGCCGCCTTTGGAGTCTGGCAGAACTGGGTTTGCTTTCTAGATTCATCACTGTCTATCCGTGTGAAGGTTGGTATTTTCTTACTCCTGAGAAAGCCATAAATGCTAAAGAGGAACATTTTTAAAAGTCACTGAATCAATAGTAGCTGTTGTCCTAAAGTCTCAGTTGGGACTTCCTACTGTGACAGTCCTGCTTGACAGAATTCAACAACTGTCCAGGGTTCTTTCCCTCCCGGTGCCCACAGGCTTCAAACCTGCAAGCGGCCGGTAGCGTGTCCTCCAGACCGACCACAGCATTCATTTTTACTGTCACTGTGTTACCGGAGATAGTGTTGATTTCTGACGAGAGCGTATGCTTCTAAACTTTGGACTAATTTGCCTTAAAATGACCACAGGGTCATGGCATCATGTGGCATACAACAAACCAGAGCCAGCTGCCTGTTTCCTATGTCGGCTTGGCCTAGCCTATGACGGCAACCTCCCCACCGGCAGAATCTTGACAAGGTGTGGGGAGCATTTCTTGTGACTGAGGGTTACTGCTGGGACTTAGAGAAGCTGAAAAAGGAGAATTAAGTTTCTGAATTGAATTAAACATATTAGCAAAAAGATCCCCAGGCAGGAAGATCGAAAATGATTTTAGATGTATCTACAACTTTAAAGAAAATAATTTTAGGAAAAAATTTGTTTGGTACTTTATCATTTTCCTTTTATCACCAACAGACATAGTCTTTAACGAAAGACTTTCTTCCAAAGTATTTTGCATTCAGTATGCTATTTAGCTTTAACAGTTAACATCTAAAAATGGAAAGCCGGCTCCCAAGATCTGTAATAAAAACACTCCTCAACCCTTAAGTAGACTTTTGGTTTACTTGGGCTTTTAATTATAGAAGTAGACTATGGGGAGCGTTCAGTGTCACATATCAGGTTCATAAGCAGGGTCATCTCTGAATCGTGGAGGCCCAGAGTGTTTGCAGAAACTGTTTGCATGACAAAAACTTCTAGCCCAGCCACTGCGCCTTTTTCATTTTTTTATTTTTTCCTGACAATCAGAAGTGTATTTTCAGACTAGGTTTAAGCCTGTCTAAGTTACGTTTGAGGCTGTGCCCTTTGGAGAGAGCCATTTCCTACCTAGCAAGTGTCTTGTTTTCCCCACCTCTTGATTGTAAAAGGACTGAGCAATTAATTTTTTCCAAGCCAGTAATTACTTTCTAATACAAAACTTCAATGAACTTTAAGATAGTAATTTTCTGGTGGTATTTCTGTTCCTACCTACACTACTCTTCACTGCCGTCACTTCCTGACTAGTTGTTTATAAGGCATAATTAACTACATTTCTGAGCCAGACACTATTTCTGTTTCACTGCAGTGTCAGAGAAAGAAGTTTCTAGTGAGAGCCGTGTTATGTAGCCACAATATGGCATGTGAATGGAACACCCAAGTTCTGCCCCTTTTTAATCATTAAGGTGAGCTCAGAGCTTTAAGATTTTTGTCTTTTATCACTAAATTTGCCAGGAGGAGAAGTAGGGAGAAATCAATTAAAATACACAGTGAAGTAAAAACTCTTAAAAAAATTCACCTGATTGTTAGTTCTCAAAGAAGAATATTCATCCCAGTCTTTGGAGATAGGAGGTCTTAGGGTTGAATCCTTGTTATTTCTCTCATTCCAGTGTAACCATGAAAAATCTACACCTGAGTGTCTTTACTAATTAAAATGCATAAAATTTGCATATTTTATACAGTTGATTCCAAGATTAATAAAACATTATTAAAGTTTTGAATTCAAGTTTGTCATTTCAAAAGCCCCAAGGGAGCTCACAGATGGAAGACATCAAGGCTTTAAATATGATTTTCTAAATCCAATCCCCAAGCTCTAACTCATTTTCTCCTCTATCCCCAACCTCTATCATCTCACTACTTTATCCTTAAGGCCAGGAAAATCACATTTGTGGTTCTGCATTCTTCCACTTAATATTTGGAGGATTGGGCTCTCCAGTTTTTTTTATTAACTATCACTGGTTTAAGGAATTTGGTGTTTAATCCTAGAATTTCCTCCTACATTTGGGGAGATTGGAGTGTTTCTTTCCATCTGAAGCAGCTAATTTGATTTACTGAGCATTTCCAGCCAATAACAGCCATTACATACATGATCAACTCCTCATCAGGTGAGTCTGCCATTCTCTGTTGTTGCCCTAAGACAGCTCATCTGACCAGGGATATAGCTCAGTGGCACAATGCTTACCTGGCAGTGCGGGGTTGTGATTCAATCCCTGGTATCAAAATAAATAAATAGTCTGTTCCTCTTGTTCTTAAGACATGTACTGTGCACAAATGCCACTGCACTTTTACCATTAGATGTTCCTGGAGGATCACAGCATGATAAAATCATATTCTGCTGGGTCCTCAAGCTCGACGAGGAAGAGGAACAGATGCAGTTCACTGGCCTCATCAGTAAAATATGTGAAGACTTGAGGCCACGGCTTCTGGTTGCCAACAGAGGTACAGTCAGAACTCCTGTTGGCACATTTTGCCTTAACTGGAACCCGAAGCAAATTCTTTCCCATGTACATTTCAGATCAAGACAGTCTGAGCCTGCCCGCATTCTCTAGAGAAGCCTCTAACAGATGGAGCTGAGGCCTGTGCAAAAGCCCTCGCTAAGTCCAACAACCAGGAGTAGAACCTCAAAGTTTTGCTCTGACATGAATTCCACATTGTCTAACAGGAAGCTTTTCCTTCTCTGAGTCACTGAGGACTCAAGTTTTGGGCACACTCTGAAAGCCATCCCCGATTTCAGTGCAACTAATAATCGGATACTCTTTTCATCTCTATGTTCGATTTCTGCCCTTGCCTCTAGTATTTTCACCGTTAACTTCAGTGTTGAGCTAGTGACACTTACGTAGCTTCTCCATGTCCAGTCTTGGCCTGCTTTCATCTATTCTTCTCTGCAGTCAAAGTGATCATCTATCTAATTGCCTCATGTTATTTCCTCGTTAAATATTAAGAGTGTGTGTCACATCTTTTTCCCATGCCTACATGGAGCTCAAGTAAGGGAAATTAGAAAAACTTAGATCATTTATTATGTAAGAGATATTACACAATAATGTACGTTTTCACGTGGTCAGTCTTTTTATTTTTTTCATAAAGTCAGTCTTTACAAAATGAAAATGAGAATGTGGTTGTCATAACAATATAAAAGTAGAAGATGGTCTCTCAGCAGATTTATAAAGTTCAATTATTTTTAAAATCAAGCACATAAATGTTTAATTTTTTCACATTGCTGTATACTTGAAACCATTCTAAAAAAAAATAAGCCAATAAAGTATTCTGCATGACTGGGACCGGGAGGAGCCGCTCAAGGATCCAACTAGCCAGGCTTCCTGGTAAGCTGTGCAGATCGTGCAGGACCCAGGAAGACAGGGAAAAGCCAGAAACTCCCGAGAATCAGCCATGCTGGGACCGGGAGGAGCCGATCAAGGATCCAACTAGCCAGCCTTTCTGATAAGCTGTGCAGACTGTGTGGGACCCGGGAAGAGAAAGAAGTCAGTGTCTCCTGTAAGCCTACCAGCATGCAGACTGAAAATCCCCAAACCCTCTCACCCCATAAGCCACCAGCTGGTTTGGAGGTCAACCTGAGCTAATAGCAATTGAGGTACAAAAAGCACCTGAAGGATTGTATTGTTAGGTTGAATTTACAGGCATGGGCTTGACAGTCTGAGCATGTATAGGAAGGATAATGGTATGCAATATGGTAAATATGGAGTTTTTTTTTTCTGTCTTGTTTTTAAAGTCTAATAATGTTCTCACTGTTTTGTTTTATTAATTTTTTTTCTTTACTCAATATTCTATTTTGATTGGTTTTATTCTGTTTTGTTTTGGTCTGATTTTGCTATAACTGATGGAATGGAAAACTACTGTGAGGATAACAACATACACTATAGTAGCCATTGTTCTTTTCCCATTACCCTGCTTTGATATTCTGTACCAATTTCACTGCTGTGTTTTGACTGAATTTATTCGGTTTTGCTTTGTTGGGTTTTACTATCTTTAAAATAAAAAAAAATTTTTAAAAAGTATTCTGCATGAACCAGAATAATTTGTTCTGCTTTTTAATGAAAACAGAATGGTGAAGACAATGGCTATGAAACTTTTGGATGCTTAATTTTTAAATATTACTGATACAGAATAGGGGGCTTCACTTTGGCATATTCAAGCATGCAGACTTAATTTTCCCCACTCTCCTTCCCTCCCTTCCCTGCCCACTTCCTTTTAATAGTCTAATAGCCATTTATGTCCTCTTTCTGTAACAGTGCCGAGATTTTACTGTGTAGATGGGTGAAAAGCAGAGTCATTTAAACATAAATACGTTTATGTTGTTTGAACATTTTGTTAAAAAAAAAAAGGCAGAGAAGTTATAAATTCATCCCAGGTCATGTGTCACAGGACTATTTTTAACTTTATTATATAGTTGGAATGATGTGTGTCATAATTAATTCAAAGTACACTTTGAATGTCAACAGGAGCTATAGACACTTTGCAAATCTGATTTTTTAATATTTTGAAATGGCAACTGAACTGAGAATACAATGGAAAAGCACTTCATTTCCTCAGTTCTCATCTTGTTCAGAACAGTCCTTACTGGTCTACTTTTGTTATTTTATTTTAAAAAATCAATATAGGACTTTTGCAATCTATTCAAAATTTCTTTGTGGAACTCTTCTTCGGAAGAAGCATAACCATGGAATAATTTAGTGAGGTATCATCACAGTAATGTTCCTTACTTCAAATATGTTATTTGGGGCAAAAAAAAATTTCCATGGAACTTTTAAGATAAAATTTTAAGACAATCCAAAGAGAACCCTTTACAGTCCAGTTTACCTAATAGATGGGTTGATTTCTGCTACGACTCAATTTCAACTTCTGCTTCTGCTGCCCATACTGTTCCACAGTGCACAAAGACAAGGTCTCAGTGCCTGAGGCACAGAACTGCAAAACCTTTGTGTTGACATTTGATACAACCTGCTGCATAAGGATGACGTTGGCATCTCTTTGACGATCTATTGCAATCTGTAGAAAATTATAAAGATAGCTTTCTGCCTTCTGTAGATACAACACAAGTGAAATCCTACCAATGGGCCACATCTCATTATAGTTAGAATTTTTACGAGTGACGCTTGAGCACCTCCTTTGACAATCAGTTTATCAATCAGATGGGTTAACCAAAGGTCCTCACTAGAGCATTTTAATAAATGGAATCATACGCAGTAAAGCAGATAGGCAGGTCATCAATTTATAAATAACTCCCATTATGATTTAGGTATTCAACTTATGAAAACTGTTTTAATCCTTGGAATCATTATATTTTAAAGAAATAAACCTAAACATGCTTACAAAATGAGAAAATATTCCACCTAAAAATAATGATAGCTTATATGATTACTATGAGAAAAAGTGTAGTAATAGCTTGTGTCGGAGAATCCATTGATGTATTTTGCTGCCCTCTACTGGAGACCATAGTGAGTCACAGCTCCATTCCAACTGAAAACCTCAGTGGGGTAGAACTTCAGTCCCAGTGCCGTTCAAAACACCAAGGACAAACCCAAGACTATAAACTCCAAAGGTTTTGTTTTGCATTCTTCTAAATTGTCCCTCTTACACTTTAGACCAAGATGATCAAAATCTGGCAAAGACAGTAATAACCTAGTTATTTTTACCCTTAAGTAAAATTTTGAGAATTTTTGTTCTGAAAGTGATGAATCAGATTAACTTTATCCAGTGTTAGGAACACACATCCAAAATAGGTATTTAAGATTTTTTAATATTTTATTATCCTAATTAGCAGACTCTTCATTGTTTATGTGGTTTTAGTCAACTGTATGACTTTATTCCACTGATGAATTTATCCCATTCTATCCTCCTCCTGCTATGAGCTAAAGTATCATTAATATCACCCATTTAACATATAAAGAAATTTAAGCACAAGGAGGGAATAGACCTGAAGACTTGCAGCTAGAAAGAGAAAGCAGGAATTGGAGTCATGTTCTTGATGACTACGTGTAACGTGGTGCTGATGGTCAGTAACGGTGCAAACATATACTTGCAGGGAAAATCACTTTCTTATGCATTCTTAAAAATTGATGCATTATGGGTGATTCTAAAATGCGTCCAAGGCAAAAATATGTTGGAACATAACACATATCATGGTAAGTTACCAAAATATTTCATCTTGAGGCCTTAATTTTAAAAAACGAGGATAATGAAAGTAAATATGGTTTATAACCCATAGATTTTATTATCCTTAGAATTCTCCATGCTCTAAGGCTCCAGATTTTGCTCATTTTTTCTATGCTTACATGATTTGGTTATGGGCATGACTACTAGCTTTTTAATTCTCAATTTATACTTCTTTAGGGAACATTTCCCTACTATCATTTGCATTGGTCAGCTTGGGCCACCGTAACAAAATATTACAGAGTGGCACAAGAAACAGAGTTTTACTTTTGCAGTTCTAGAAGTTTGAGATCAGGGTGGTGGCATGTTGGGTCCTAGAGGAAGCCCTCTCCCAGGTAGCAGAGCTGCCTTCTGGCTATGCTCTCCTGTGGAGAGGAAAGAGTAGGTACAGAGAGAGGGCAAGCTCGTCCACTTCTTATAAAGTCGGGAGTCTTACCATACTTGTTTAGGATCCATCCTCATGATCTTATTTAATCTTAACTATATCCTAAAACTCCTATCTCCAAATATCAGCACATTGTGGGGTAGAATTTCAACCTATGAATGGGGAGGAAATACACAGTTCTGTCCACGACATCGTCATACACACATTTGTATAGTGTGTCTTTCTCTGCATTTGAATCACCTGCTTCCTGGCCTGTCTCTCCCTAGACATGAGTTCTCTCAGGCCGTATTCTAACTACACTGCCACTGTGTCTCTGGCACTTAAAAGCCATGTAATAAATGCCGGTTGGATCAATGAAGGAATGATACCAGCTACCATATTTTGCTTCATTATAAGATCTTAGCAGTAAATGCCATAATTAGAACAGGCATAGTACGACAGCTAGGCCTAAGCAGAGAAATGGCACTTTGCTGGAGTTGAACATGAAAACAAATTTTATGCTTACTCAGCTACTAAGCCCATGGACCTCAGTCTCCTCAAAGACCTCACCAGGTGGCAGAAGGGAGAGCAGACCCACACCAACTCAACTCAGAAGCTCTTGTTTCAGAAGAACCAATCATTTAAGAACAGGTAAACAACCTAATAGATTATATCTACTAAACAAATGACAATGTGATATGGATAATGGACTCAACCATCAGTTAAAATTAAATATAGACTACAATCAGGTTCATACAAAACTTTATTGTTTTCTGAATAAGCGTTGTAACAAAATTTTATGCATGACAAAGAAAAATTTCTCAAACTCTGTTCCCTACAAAAGTGTTAAGTACAGTACACAAATCTGTTCATAATAGTTTAGTCTGTTAATGATACAAAATATACTAGGATTTGTGAAGTAACCATTTCTTTCAACCAGGGCATTTATTGCCATTAGCTTTGCTACAGTGAAAATATAACATATATGACCATACACATATAATAAGTGAAATGGAAAGGAAGGCATATGAAAACATCCCAATCATTTGGCAAGTATGAAGTCCTTAGTACTTCTGAACATACATTGTTTGAATATATTGTATATTAAGATTTTTTTTCTAAAACATTTTTGATGTTAGATAATTTTGACCATCTTCAATGTAATGAATACTCTTTCGTACCATAATCATTTTAGAGTTTCAAATGAAATTAAAACACACACTAATCTTAATCAGAGATGAAGACACTGAACAGCAAACAGTCTATTAATTCCAACCAATAGGGCACACACACACTGGAGTAAGTGACTCCAGGACGACGCAGTTGTCCCTGGGTTCTAGGACCCCGCCCTGCATTGAGAAAAATGAATCTGCGGATGTTTCTTTAACTCCCTCCTCTAAAATGGCACAGAACTCGGTCTAAGCTATGCACATCTTCCCACGTACTTCAAATAATCATCTCTAGAGTACTTATACTACCTAAAACAATGTAAATGCTTTGTAAATAGTTACACTGTATTGTTTAGGGAATAATAATCAGGAAAAAGTCTATACATGTTTGGGATGAACACAATTTTTTAAAAAAAAATTTAATCAGCAGTTGGTTGAATCTGTAGCTGAGCACCCACAGATCTATAGGCCCACATTTGCATTTATCCCAGATGAATGTCAGTCCTGATCATTATTCCAACAACCAAATACTTTGCAGCAAATGTAGACACATGAGAGTTAGGAGAGAGGCAACATAAAATACACACAGATAGGAACTTGAACTCAAATCTCTACTGCATGGAGACTGGATGTAAAGTATTTCACAGTGACTAAAATCAACTAGCTAACAAGCGAAGATGGAATTTTATATTCAACTTGGATTAAAATGAATGGATTTAAGACACCCTTGAGATTTAATTAATGCTATAATCTCAAGGCTCCAAATTATTGAGGAGCCTTTCAAATCAGTATATGTGACCTTTTATATATTTTTCCTTATGAAAAAAATAAAAACACCGAGGTACTTTAGTTTTTTTCCAATGGATTACTGTTATCTTCCTGAGATGCAAATGACCACAAAGAAAAGCACCATGCCTAGGTTGCTGAAGGAGGCAACAGACACTAATAGTTTGGTCCTTTTCTGAATGGGTCTCTTCCAACAATGACACTCAAACACAGGGCCGGATCACAGATGCCAGGAGGGCCCGGCTGCCCCTGGAGCCCAGGCTTCCCGTGCTCCCCATCTTTGCCAGGGATACCCGGGTCTCCCCGAGGACCTTCTTTGCTTGTTCCTGGTGGACCCTCTGGACCTGAAGCAGGACAGACATCGACAATGTGTGAACGCAGAATTTGCTCACGGATGGTCAGACAAATGGTTCTGCAACAAATTCAACCTGAAAAAAATCCCTCTTGAATATTTTACTCATTTGCTTTATCTTTCTTGCTAATTCTACATACTTTCCTGAAAAGAATCATAAACAAGTAATCAACAATTTTTTGTAAAAACAGGTTAAGCTTATTAATATAGCAATCATGGTACTGAAGAAACTGAGCTAACATTTTAACACTCCAATTGTTGATTTTCCTAACTTATCTCTCCCTTTCAGCCTAACTTTTGCCAATATTATATTAAATTAGCACAGGATATGAGGTAATTCAAAGGTCTAATGAAGTCATTTTTGTCTCATATTTGCAGTGACTATTTTCATTTTATATATATAAAAATAATATATATTATATATATGTTACTTAGATTCTACATCTAAATATATTGTCATTATCACAAGAGACAGTATTATAGGCTTAAAGTAGTACTTTGTGAATCATAACCTGGTTTCTTCAATTAACATGCTCAAGGGAAGGTAATTTAATTTAGGATATTACTAAAATTAAAAAATTGATTCAAACAAAAAATATTTAGGTTTGGGGACAGGACAGAATAATTTGGGGAACTACTCCCTACTATTTCCAACTAGTAAATATTTATTTAGCACTAAAGCATGATTGTAGGTATTGTTTTAAATGTTTGAGATAAATAGCATTAAATCATTTGATCCACTCAAAGCTTAATGAATTATCTAAAATAACAATAGTAAATAATTATTGAAAACATGACTGTGATCACTGTTCTGTCATTCAGCAATACCATAACCCATGCTATTACCATCATCATGTCACACACAAGGAAACTGAACTATGGCAAAATGAATACTCCAGCAAGCAGAAGTTACTTAAGATTTTCCATGAGTCTCACATTTTGACTCTTGGAGGAAAGCACTATTCTGCTTCCCCAAGAATCATAAGAATTAAGCAATGTTCTAGTCTAGATAGATGGGTGACTAAAACCACTCCAACCATCAAAGAGCTAGAGATTAGATTAAAAGATAAACAAGGGAGAATACTAAACAATTCGCGAATATAATATGGGAAAGACTACAGTAGCTGAACCTCCATATTTTAAATGTGCATCACTCAACAAGGAAACAAATGTCTTGGTTTCAAGTTATTTGATAGAGACTTCTAAAGATTTTGCTTAAAGCAAAAGATGCAGCAAGCCAGATAGGTTGGTGTAAATATGTAGTCCCAGATGCCTGGGAGCTAGCTGATGGAGGAGGACTGCTCCACCTGGGGAGTTCAAGCATACATACCCTGGGCAACATAGGGAGACAACAATGACAATAAAAATGAACAGCGATCCTTACCTGGGGGACCAGGAGGACCTTGTTCTCCAGGGTACCCGAACCCTTGGTTCCCCTTTGCACCATTTTTTCCTGGTAGACCTGTGGAATATCAAATATTTGAGTAAACTGACTTTCCTGTGAAAATCCCTGGACCACACACTGCTGCAGAGTTGTTAATAGAAACAATGAAAGAAAAATAAATATGTTTAAAAAGTAGCTGATCATTAGTTTTTTAAATACCAATGGGAAACAAAATTTTTGAGCAAAAATTTCTAAATGTATCAGTGGTCTCTCAAAGAAAGACTTAATTGAATTAAATATTTAAAAAGACAGGAGTTATATATTATTGGTATTTTTTGATAATCATGCTTGTTTTTTAATTATTCTCATGAGACACCTGAATAGTTCATATAGTATTTAAAAAGGAAAAACTATCAAGCAACATTTTACAGAAAATTTCAAGGGTAAAGAGAAGTAATTACAGCCTCTTAAGAAGTTTGGTTATAAAACAATTTTTATTGAAATGGAAGACTTTTTTTTTTTTTTTTTTTTTTGCGGCACCAGGGATTGAACTCATGACCTTGCGCTTGCCGGGCAGGCGCTTAGACCGCTGAGCTAGATCCCCAGACCTGTTTTTGAGACAGGGTTTCACTATGCCATTCAGGCTGGCCTTGAGCTCACTTTGTAGCCCAGGCTGGTCTCGAACTCACAACGATCCGCCTGTCTCAGCCTCCCGAGTGCTGGGATTACAGGCCTGAGCCACCACGCCCAGCTCTAGAAGACTATTTTGAATAAGAAAGTGATCAAAATAGAATGAAAGAAAACAGTGTCTGTGATTTTCTACACAGACTTTGTTGGATTCAAATAAAATGTCTGAATGTATTGTCAACTTGTATAACTTCAAATGCTCATAATTTTAACCTCTGCTTGAGATTACTTCAAGAAAACAGAGTAATTGTCTTTTAACTCAGTTGACAAATCACTTAAATGACTAAGGATTTACATAAAACATTTTTTGTCATGAAAATAAACATGATTGTTTGACCTACTAAATGAATATAGAGTGTGACTACAGAAAGTGTCATCTGTGTTAACTTGCTTATTCAAATGCATTGTTATGGCTTGTGTCCTGGTATCCCCCAAAGCCTCATGCAGTTTTTTTTTTGTTTTTTTTTTTTTTTGTAGCACCGGGGATTGAACTCACGACCTTGCACTTGCCTGGCAAGCACTTAGACCGCTGAGCTAGATCCCCAGCCCTGGTGTTTTTGAGACAGGGTCTCACTATGCCATTCAGGCTGGCCTTGAGCTCACTTTGTAGCCCAGGCTGGTCTCGAACTCACAATGATCTGCCTGTCTCAACCTCCTGAGTGCTGGGATTACAGGCGTGAGCCACCATGCCTAGCCCTCATGCAGTTTTAAATGGGGCTTTTTTCAGAGGCAGCTGAATCTGGAGTGTGGACTGATCCACAGTGCAATGGTGGGGTTGAGCGTGGGGGATTGATGGATTAGTCCACTGACTGGATCAGTACTGCCCTAATCCTGGTAGACTGGATATAGTGTAAGGAACAAAAAGAAGCTTGTCTCATTCTCTCTTGTTGCTTTTGCTGTCTTCCACCGCCATAAACAGTAGCCCTTCTGGCATGTGCCACCCTGCCATGGTGCCAGCTGATTATGGATGGAAACCTCCACAAACTGTAAGCTAAATAAACCTCTTTAACTTTGGGCGCTGAGTATTTTGTCTCAGTAATAAGAGAAAAGTAACTATGACAACTTGACTACCTTTTAATCCTCTGGCACCTGGACGTCCAGGAGTACCCATTAATCCAGGAACACCATCACTTCCTGGGAAACCTGGAAATCCTCGGGGACCTTCTGGGCCAATGGGACCAGGTGGCCCAGGAACACCAGGGGGGCCACGTTGCAGCTGGCAATGACTGCAACTCTGAGTTCTCTCATTCTGAAGGAAGACTGGCAGCTGGGCTTAAAAAACAAAGAAAATCCATTCTTTATGGTTAAGTGGTAAGGTATAGTCAACAATATGTCTCAATACTTTATAAATATATAGAAAAAAAATCTATGATCACTACATATATGCATATCTCTTGGTCAATAATTTTATTTCTAGTCATATGGAAAATAGTCATTGCTCCAGGCAATATTTTTATTACACAATTACTTGGAGAAAATAAAAGTGTCCCTGAAAAGAAATTGATAAATTAAATTATAGAAAGGCATATTTATGAATTAAATTGTCAAGGTTCTAGTACAAAAATTTAATTAATGAAATAATAATTAATTTATAAAAACGTTTACTCCAAAAACTGGAGTGACTTATAAATATGTATTTTATTCTTTTCTAACATGTCCTCTAGGCTTTCTACCAAGGATCGGTATGACTTTTGTACTTGAAAAGGTTATGAAAAGCTCTATGCTTGATACTTACTTCTTAGTACGTCAGTGCAAACTTGCCGAATAAATTGTTCAGAAAATTCTCTGCCCTGTATCAAATTATAAGGGGTTATTATGTGTAGAAACAGAGCAAAAGGCAAGTAAAATATAAAAATGGTGAAAAAAGCAGAGTACATACGGGCTTCCCATCCAGACCTGGAGGTCCCTGAGGACCTGCTGCCCCGGGTAGTCCTTGGGGACCAGCAGGCCCCATGATGCCATCCATCCCGGATTCTCCTTTCGGTCCAGTGGCACCTCTAACACCAGGTTCTCCTTTTTCACCTCTCTAAAGCCAGAATATATCTTTACAGGTTCTATTTAAATGTTTCGAAAGGTATAATCCTATCATGTAAGTCTTTAAGAATATGAGTAAAAATATATACATATGTATGGACAAGTTATATAGGAATAAATGAGAAATTACACCATTGACCTGGAAGGAACTTTCCTCTTATCTAAACTGTCATTCCTCCATCCCCCTGCAAGCCAGCGTACGCACATCTGCTAATGACTGGGTATGTTGCAAAAGCCACAAGTGCAGTGCTTCAGGTATACAAGTGACACACATAGGCCTGTCTGCAAGGAGCTGTGTTCCCATGGGACACACAAATACTGACATTGGAAACATTCTTTACTGAAAAATAAGCAAAAAGTATAGCTTTCAGTAGAGCAGAACCCATCACACTAACAAATACCTAATTCATAGCCAGTAAAGTGTAAATATTCATATTTTAAAAATCACTAATTAGTACACTGACATTCCCTAAGTAGTAACTCATCCTGAAGAACAGGAGAGACATCTCCTGTTTAAAACATCAAAAGCCACGTTTATACAGTATTGAAAACCAACCTAACAGGCAGGGACGGGGCAAAGGAAGCGTCAGACATGAAGAAACGTACCTCTCCTTTCGCACCTTGATGGCCTTGAATTCCCTTTGAAACATTAAGAGGAAAAAGGTAAAATATGCAAGCTACAGTATTAATAGTGCGGCAAGCAACTTTTTACACATATGTAACTTTAATTCAAACTCGAATTTCCAGTTTAGTAATTACTGACAGAATGTGAATCAAAATATACATATAAGAAATCTTTTTTAGCTATTTTAAAGAAGGCTAATGCCAAAATGTCATGGTGTCCGGATAATATTTCAATTTGTGTAACTGTCTCATTGTCAAATACAATTTTTCTGTGCTGTGGGTCAAATCATGTAGATTAATGTGATTATACTGGATTTAAAATATATTACTCTTAAGGAAAATGAAAAAGTAATACTAAGGGTAAGGTATATTTACTTTCCTAGTCTATGATTAAAAAAAGCAGTCCTATTTTCCCAATTTCATGAACCTAAATTAAATTTTAATTGAACCCTACTTATAAAGGATAATGTAAAGACAACAGTAAAAGTGACTAATTAGAGAAAATATGTCTATTTTTCCTGTAGGCAAACAACTCATTGCTGTAATTAAGAGATTAGAAAAGTGCTATTATGTAAAATATGGTATTTTCCCCAAACACTAGGGAGCCCATACATGAAGCTATTCATCGTTTTAATTGCTAGATACAACTAGCTGGATCAGTGAAAAATTTTCCCACCTATCTGTTACCTATTTTTCTCTACTTCTTGTATTCATTTTAAAGGTATATTTATAAGGACTCTCAAGGAATTATACTTTACTATGTTTGAAATTTATTGTACACTTAGGCTCTAAAGTCACCACTTGCAGTCCAGGAAACACATATATACAGGTGGTGTTTCATAATTCAATGTTAAAATTAAAAATTGGTGTTAAACAATTAAACACGAAGTTTAATATACAACATTTCACATGACTGTGTTTGAGTTGGGGTATATCTTTTTATTTTCAGGTCCCTTAAACACAGATATCCAAACTAAAAAAGGAAAGGAATAATTAGGAAAACTTAGTGTCAAAAAAGGTAGATTCTCATATTAAAACGTAAGGGTAAATGTAGCAAATATTTAGTTTTCATATAAAAATATATTGTAGGTTGAATAGCGCTAATCTGAAAATTGGAAATCTGAAGTGTTCCAAAGTCTAAAACTTTTTCAATGTTAACATGAGGTCATAAAAGGAAAATTCCCCATTTGATCTTATGTGTAAAAGTTTATGAGTAAACTTACTTAAAATATTCTATATAGTTACTTCCCTGTAAGAAAAATTACCTCCACGTAAAGCCTCCAGGCTTTGTATCTGTGTTATGAAATATAAATGAATTTCATGCTTACACTCAAGTCCTATTCCAACAGATAGACATATATACAAATACATATTCATATGCGAATACATACATGCAAATATTCCAACTTTTTAAAAACTCTGAATTCGGGAACATATTTGGTTCTGAGCATTTCAGCTGAAGGATACTCAACCAATTGTGAGTAACACACTCTCGGTAAGGTGCTTCTTTAAATATTAAAGTTTATTTCTGAAGCGATGCAGAGCTGATTCCTACCAGGCATAAACCTACACCTGGAACAAACGCCAGAAGAAAGATAACCTAGTGCTCAGGATGAGAAATGAATTAGAGCTGAAACAGGAAACATCTGTCATCTGAGAATCCACTAAGATGATTTCCTGAGAGAGATATTCACTTGGATTAAATGCAGAAGACGAAGGCCGAGAAAATACGCCCTTAGCATAACCCGCGTGCTCAGACGGGCAGGTTGGGAAGCTGGGGCAGTGAAGAGACTGGGGCAGCTGCTTGGCGGCTGCACACCCACTGTGCTCTGACCCTTGGGAAGTGGGAAAAATAAAAATCCACTTGAATGGGACTTTGGAAGAAGAATCATCCTGAAGCCCGCGAGCTTGCTAAGTCTGACATCAAATTCAAAGCACATGTCCTCGCACAGAGTTACTGTTACAACAGTATGGTGAAAGGTCCAAGTCCTAGAGACTGAACAGAAAAGGGGTGGGGGGCCTATGAGAATAGCTATTTAAACATACTGGGTGATTAATTTAAGAAAATGGAATCCTTTTGTCTTGCCAGGGAGAAGCACAGGGCACAGGTGGTTGTGTCCCTGATTGGGTTTGAGTCAAGTAGAGGGCTACAAAATTTAAAAGACATTTTTCACCGAACATGATTTCACAGTTGAATTCAATTCATTTCGCTTTTCTCAATAATGTGTGCTCCCCTTGTTAGATTTTGAATTCTCAATTCCTTAATATCTAGCTCTGTTCTCCATTCTACATTATGGACAACCCTTGGGGTCACAGGCTTTCAAATTCTCTGCCCTGTGGGCTGGCATATAGTCTTCCAAGACACGTCTTTTCCTGGAGACCGCTGCACAGTTTTATCCCCTGAGCTGGGGTATTGCTCAGTCTTACCCACCCACACTCAGAGCAAGAAGTTCACCCTGGGGAGGATTCACATACACAGCTCGCCCTTCTAGTCCAGACCAAGGTGGACAGAGCTCAACACTCTGAAGCTACAGCAAACAAGAGCATTAATGATCTCTGTGCCTTTGGCTTGGACTAGACTCCAATGCCATGGGGCAGTCTCTCTAAGACATCGCACAGGAGAGTTTAGTCAGGGGAGAAGCAAAGCAACCTGATCACGCGTCTGTTGAACAGCACAGTCCCTCAGGGACATTTCTAGTCCCCCTCTCCAGAAGGAAATTGCATATGTGCATAAACTGCAGGGAAACAAGCACACTCCTTCACTACATGGGGCCCCAACTGCTCACATTTCAAGACAAAAATCAAGATTGAACAACAAATTTAGAGATGTGCTGCTGGCTGCCTCTGATCAGTAGCTACTCTAAAACAGGCAGGAGCTTCAACTTTACCTCCTGGGCCAGAAGAAAGGACTGAAAAGCAACACCAACATTATCAGTATTGGAAAATATAAAACAAAGACAACCATTATTACTACCACCACTTAGCATTTCCATCTTGGTATGCTTTGTACAAATGTACCCTTTTCTCCACATACTTTTATTAGAAAGTAACTTTCTGTCAGCATGGTCCAATGAAATGAAATAAATAATTATTTCACTATTTTTTAATGAAAGGAAAAATAAAAGTACCTGTTGCCCTGGAATTCCTTGTCTTCCAGTTTCTCCCTTTTGACCCTTTAAAATTTAATAAACATTATCAATTAGTCTGTACACATAGTACAATCTACAATATAAATTTTGTATTACCCTGAAGTCTCCTAGAAGTATCACAAAAGCAGTGATGCAAATATGTAAATTAAATGTGATATAAATATGTAAATTAAATGTGATGTAAATATGTAAATTAAATGAGAAAGTCGCTCAGAGAAGAACGAAAGAAGAAAGTCAATCCTTACCGTTAAATAGAGACAAGTAACAAACTTCTGACTTCTGAGGAACATGTAAATAATTTTAGATAATATTTGCCCAGTCCATATGGATAGCATAAAAGTAGTTTTAAAATTCAGTAAGTGTGGACACTTTAAAAATTTAAATGATTTAATTATGTTCAATATTGAATTTTTACATTTTTTTAAATTAACAAATACTGTTAGGAAGAAAACAAATGAGGCTCTTTAAATCAGGACACTGAGAAAAGTATCATTGTTGCTTTCAAGTTACTTATTCTATGACAGGAAAGATAAAATTTAAATCCAAAATGAGAACAGCAGTGTCAGAGAGATAGACAGTATATAATTAAACACCTGGCTGAATACTGTTGGAACACAGGAAGGGGTGCCCGACAGAGAGGGCGGGGAACCCGGCTGTCTGGCTCACAGTTTGAAGGCTCCCTAAGCACTGGTCACCGAGGGAAAGGCAAGGTCAGCGAGCCAGGGAGCTCAGGCAGGGCCAAGGCAAGCAACTCCTTGTGGCCAAAGCAGCTAAGCAAGAGTAGAAAATGGGAGGAAATAACACTAAAGAAAACAGTCAGTCGGTCAAGCCAGGACACATTCTGTGTGTTGGAACACCCTGAATGTGATGAGCGGCACAAAAAGCTTCTTAGGCAGAGGCAAGGCTTAGCCATTACATATTGGCAAAAGTGTAGTGGAAAGTAGACTGGACTCATGAAGGCCACTTAGGAAAAAACTAGAGCCCCCAACAAGAAATGATTGGCTCAGTGAGGAGAGAAGGAGCCAAGATCAGGGGATATTTAAGACTGATTAAATGACTGATTAAATGAGAGAAAGATAGCTGGTTTTAGGATGACTTCTAACATGGGAGGGAAGGTAGCACCAAATCACTGCGATAAAGAATGTATGAGAAGGAAGTGGATTTGTGGAGAAAATGACAAGCTCAATCCGGGCACGTGGAATTTGAGTCAATCTGAAGCACACAAAGGTAATAGCAAGAGGGGCATTGGAACACATGGGCATGGAGCTTATTCACACTAAAAATTTACTCTGCTCCTAACTTCAAGATTAACTTAAAGTAATTATACTATAACGCTACTTTAAGATTTTAAGTAAAAATAAGTCTGATACATAACTGAATTTTGTCATGCCACTCTGAAAGATTTCATACCTATTATAAGGAATAAATTCATAAGGAGAGACTGTTGAGACTATAAACTTAGGAGATTTTTACTTCAATTTTAAATTATTCCCATATCTCCAAGATTTTATATTCATGAAATGTTTCAAAAGTGTTTTTCTTTGAAGTTTATTCTGAGTAGTAAAGCTCAGACAGTAGAACTGACCTTTGTAATCCTAAAACCATTATTAAAATACTGTCTGAAAACTGTAGTTGTGATTTATTGTTGGGAAACTTTTTAATTTCAAAACTTATAAGATTGGTCTTTCAATCTTGTAAGTAAATCTTGTAAGTAGGTAAATATATAATCGACTCAGTTCATGGTTTCCTGTCTATGTGTCAGCAATCAGTTAAAGAAAAAAAGCCATTCTATAGTTGCTGAAATTATTATAGTTCAGTGAAACTATGTTTGTCCTCCAAAGCAGGAACATGGTTCTCTTACTGGCCTTTGTTGCTAAGACAACAGTGCCTTTCTAAATCACCCTGGGGTTTCCTCAGCATAATATAATTTTGCAGTGTAATTCTTCCCCTATGTAATAGATCGAATAAGCTTTATATTTGATATTAATGGTTTCTTATCAACTTTTTGCTAAATGCCATTTCAAATCATGGTTGTAAATACATGCACTGCAAATATACAGATAACAGAAATATGTAATAAAATTAGTATCTTTACTTTGTTGAACCATTTGAATCTCAAGTTTTCTATGACAATAAAATGGTAAAGAACTTTGAAGTTAGATCGAGTACTAAAAACTCAGTAGCAAAAGGAGAAAGGTATGATTTAACAATTAGTGTTGACCATGAATTAGGAAGAAATTGGAAAATCCATATAAGAATTTTTTAAAAAGCCCTTATTTGTTGCTATGCCCAAACAAAAGCAACAAACAATAACATACCTGAATGCCTTTTTCCCCTTGATTTCCTTTGTCCCCCTGGGAAAAAACAGTAAATGTGTATCATAATATAGTATATTCAGTAACTCTTCAAATAAGCATGCTTTTCCTCAGCAAAGAATATATACAATGATGTTATACAAGTTTCATAGCTTATAGATATGAGTTGACTTTTAACACAGTCTTTAGGCAGATAGTAGAAGCATATGATGTCATAATGCTATTCGAAAACAGCTACTATCTGGTCCTACTTTATATTTCAAAGTGCCCAATCAGAAAAGATTATAACAGGATTGAGACCTAGTGGTCCCACTTCAAGACTGGTGTTACTGACCCCCTAGGTGTTTAACACCTGATGTTTGGAAACCAAAGCTAAGGGCAACAACAACATTAAAAGGAAAACCAATGCTTTACCCCTTGCCCTCCAAGGTCATCCAGGATATAACAGGATCCCTCTGAAAGGATCCTGCAACTCCACGGAGTCACTCAGGGGGACTTTTGGACCCCAGAGGACAGGAAACAACTGTTATGGCT
Organism: Cuniculus paca; assembly: GCA_004365215.1. NCBI lineage: Eukaryota > Metazoa > Chordata > Mammalia > Rodentia > Cuniculidae > Cuniculus > Cuniculus paca. The sequence continues at coordinate 22,931 of RJWT010004448.1, forward strand.
TGTGTCTAGGTGTCCCCCCGAAACCTCATACAGTCATGAGTGGGGTTTTTTTATATCTAGAGTGTGTGACCCTGGAAGTGATTCACGATGCAACGCTACACTCAAGGGCACTAGGATTAAAGGTGTGAGTGCTACCTGTCCTAGTAGCCTGGATAAGATAGAAGGTGCAGAAAGACACTGTTAAGGTCCCTTGCTTGCTTCCTATCCCCTGTCCGCTTGCCATGAACTGTTTCTCCTCTGTGATGCCCCTCTGTCATGGGCCACCTTGCCTTGGAGCCAGTTGATTATGGAGTGAAACCTCTAAACTGTGAGCTAAATAAACCTTTTTTCCTTTAACTTTGGATGTTGGGTATTTTGTCTTAGCAATGAGAGAAAAGTAATTCAGACATTGATCAATGTGCATTTTGCAAAAAAGAGGCCATTAAATTAGAGGGGGTTGTTCTATCCTCTCAAGGAAAGTCATGGGGTCAAGCAAAACTATGACCCACCCTGGCAAATGGTACAACCAGGGGAAGAAAAACTACGGGAGCTAAGGACTCCTTGCATGTCCTGCATGTGAGCCCCAAGGAGCCCTAACTACTCTTGACAGATGATAGACAGATGATACACAGATGATACACAGACAGATAAATAGATCGAAGATAGATCTAATTCTGATTAATTCAGGTCTAACTTTGACCTCATCCTAAATATCCAGCAGGAAAGTATAACCAAAACAGAATAACTAATAGTAGTATGAAAACAGAGGAAACTAGGTTAGATATAAAATGGGGATTCAAACACTGCACTGGCTCTACTGGCGGACTCTAGGTGCATTTAAAACATCTTAATATATGGGAATAAGAAGTCATGATTCCCAGTTCCACTAGCTTACCCAAAAATGGGTCTTTCAGTCTCTCTCAGGGTATTGAGATCAAGCTATTACCATTGTGGTAATCTGTTATCTAATCCAGACTTCATATAAGAATGTGAAGCTGTGCATTACAAAAGGTTTTCAACTCAGGAAGCTGAGGCAGGAGGATCGTTGCAAGTTTTGAGACTAGCCTGGGCTACAAAGTGAGCTCAAGGCCAGCCTGAACTGCATAGCAAGACCCTGTCTCAAAAAGACAAAAAAAAAAAAAGAAAAGGTTTTCAAGTCTATAAAACAGAAGCCAGATCTCAGGTTGTAGTAAGAACCCTGAAGTAAGAACTTTAATAACCCAGGGGTCACATGGTAGCATAAATACCTTAATTTAATGTAGTCCTTGAAGATTTACATGATTAATATAGGAGCAAATTGGATTTCTTATTAACAAAACAGGGAAGAGTCTTACCCTTTACCTATTCTCTTTGGGTAAACACTTCAGAAGTTAATAAAGGTTATTTTTAAAGATAAAAGTCTTCTGTCAAATGCTGCACAATTCTGCCTGACTTTTACCACTTTTGGGAACCACTATTCGCCAATATTCTACTTTTACTTTTTGACCCCTGCTTATTTAACATGGTTACAAAGTGAAGCTTCAGCATCGATGGCGCACTTACGTCCTAACCCGTTTTCCACCCTGTCAAAGGGTGATGGTTCCGCAAACAATGAAACCATCCTGCTCTGTCTGCTCTCTCTCAGTCACAGGAGACCTCTGATCCCTGGGTCTTGCAGGGCCAGCCCCTCCCCACTCCTGCAGCCTGAACAGTGGTAAGCATGTGGACCTCTGGCTCCTGCCTTCCCTTAACAACAAAAGATCAGTCTCCGTGGGTGTGAGGTAGGATAGAAGAAATAAAAATAGGAAAGAGACAAAGAAAATGATGATTTATAAACTGTACTTTTAAGAAGACTGCCACTTCTGGCCACAAACAAAGTAACCCAAGCTTATCCACTACTGTATTCCCTTGGATTGCTTATGCTTCGTTTTTTCCAGGCCTGTCACACCCCAAGCCCTTCAGTAGATCAATAAATTAGCTTAGGTGAATAAAGCAAAAGGCAGAAAACTGACCTTAAGATACAGAAACAGATTTAAAAGTTTCAAAACATGTTTTTTAGGCAAATCATCTTAGATCACCTATTTTAAAGAAACAAAAACCAAAACAAAACAAAAACAAAAACAACCAGATAGACAATAGACTGGGCCCCTACTTTTCTCCTGTAAAATGAGCCATTTTCTTTCTACCAGGGTGAGCCATTACTTTTTTCCTGTAAACCAAGGCAAAACTTTTTATACATTCACAAATTCTACAAATTCCACTACCAAAAATACATAAATTTCCCCAGCTCCAGATTACACTGCACCTCTCTCCTGAGGACCCAACTCTATTTTCTTTGAGGTTCTACTTTTAATTCCACCTAATAAATCCCATTACACCCATTTGGAAACACAGGACACTCTCTTGTGCTCCTGCATGCAAAAGCAAACTCCCTAGAATCTCTAGGTTACCAAGAACACTGCTCTATGTTGCTCACCACTGAGGTTAAACAGAGTAACAAAAGAGGGCTCCTTGGGACAAACACTATTTTATATAATCAAACTGAAAGTCTTCCATTAAGCTAATAGTGGCCACAAGTTTATAGGAAACAATGACAAAGTAAAACGCAGTGTTGTTCACATGGTATTTTAGAGAAGGCGTGCCTAAAAATGGGCTTTTGAAGGAAACTTTGTGTTCCATAATAATAAGTTTCATAGTTTCTCAACAAGAAGGGAAATAAGAGACCGGCCGCTGCAATGCCCTTGTCTTCACATATCTGAGGCCGCGGATCAGGAAAGGTAAGCACTGGCCCAGAGTTGGGACCTGGACACATTCCCACATTTCCTTTCTTTCCCACCATGCTGTTTAATCAGAGTAAAATTTCATGTTTACATCAAATTTCTTTTAAATGACGTGTTTTTGAGTAAGAAAATTCTCTTAGTCCCAATCATATCTTCACAGTAGATTTCCCTAACATTCACCAAGACTAACATTGAATCGCTGCCCAGAGCGGGGGCCGGGCCTGTCTGAATAAGATCCTCCCTGAGAGCACAAGAATCCTACCCAAAAGGGACAGAAAGAGCAAAATAAACAGCAAACAGGTGGCTAGATATTTTGCGAAACGGAAGGGACTAACGTGGAAGGAGAGCAAAGGAGGGGGACAGGGTAAAAAACAGAATCAAAGGAGTTCTGTCCTAGCTCCAGCTTCCCACAGTGAGAGGGATTATTACCCACTGCAAACACGGGCTGGTGACAAGACGTTTTTAAAAAGAATCACCATGTGTGTCACAATCTAGGGCGCAAGTGCATCATACATGGGGGACAGAAAAGGGAGATGATAGAGAAGTGAGACAGCAAGGAAAATGCGGATGGAGACGTAAGTTTATGCCCTTTCCAGAGGAACAGCCAGACAGATGGTCACTGTTAATCTGCAGCATATGAATTTGCAGTGGTATAGACTCCTTTAGTAAAGGGAAGCATTTGTTTCTGAATACTCTTAAATAATTATAGTATCTATAAAGATACAACTTGAGGTTCCTTTACTTGTCCAGAATGAGGTTCAGTGAGGTACCCAGTACTACTGTGAGAACTAAAAACTTTAAATGAGCATACATGCTTTGTATTTTAAACTGCTTCTATTCATTTTCAGTGAACCTCTATAAAATATAATTGTTTCATAAATAGGAACTCCAAGGTCAAAAATTCTGAGTGTAATTTTTCTTGTTTCAGAATCATGTCCCAGTTTTGGTAAATGTGGTTTTCATATTTTGATAAGAGTGCCCGACAGTGAATAAAAACAAATCTTGGTTCATTTGAACTGACTTCAAAATAATTGAGTTTACAAGATATTACTATTGAATATTTATATATTCTCCAATCTCCATTTGTGCTTCTTCTGAGGTCTTCTTAGAAGACATTTCCTACACAAAGACACGAAAGATTCCAGCGCCACCATCATGGGGCTGAACACAGCACCCGTCCACCGAGTCCAGAGGGTAGGAGATCACTGCGAATGTCACTGTTGCTAGTTTGCGAATTTCGTAGGAGGGAAACACGCACGCTGCGGCGGATTAAAGCGACACATCTGCTGCACAGTGCATACCTTTTTCCCGTGAGTCCCGGGAAGGCCCGTGTACCCCGCTTCTCCAGGAAGACCCCTGGATCCCGGCTCTCCCTGGGGAGCACAGAGATTCTGAACAGATCACAGACCTACTGCGGCTGAAAAATACGCTGTCTTTTCTTTACGTAATGTCTCAAATTTAAAAAACATGGTTAAAATTTGGTTGGTATTTAAAGTTATAACCATAAAAATTGTAAAGAATGAAAAGTTTATTAGAGTCCCTATAAAATGTTCTGTATTTTCCCTATTTTCCCAGTCGAAAAATTCTAACAGCATTCGTATTTTAAATTTTTATAAATATGTGGTATGTTATACTTTATAACAAGCAAAATATACAACTGCTTAAATAATAAACACAAGCACCCCTTTTTGTCTGTTTGCTGACACTTTCTCTTCTCCTCTAAATTGCTTTTTTTCACATTGGTCCCTAAAAGAGCCTTTGTTACAAAACTGATAAATATAAGTAATAAAAGTTATTCAAAGTCTTATTATTCAGTATTATTGTTATATTTTTTCTAACTCAAACACACATATACATTTTAATCAATAAAATGTACTCTGTATATAATGCTTTTTAATCTTGTGAAGTTCGTTATGTGGCATTATATTTTCACAACAATTTTTAATTACAGAAGAATATTCAACTGTTTTATTATTATTATGATTATTGAAAGAGGGTTTCACTATGCAATTTAAGTTGGCTTTGATCTTCCTTTGGAGCCCAGGCTGGCCTTGAACTCTCAGTGATCCTCCTGCCTCAGTTTCCCAAGAGTCGCGATTATTGGTGTGCATCACCATGCCTGGTCCGATTTATTATGTTTTATTAATTAAAATTTCCACTGTTTTACTTTACAACTTTCAGTTATTTTCACAATAATGTATGCACCCATATCCTTGTACTTAATTTTGTCTAGGTTCATATTTGCTTTTTATAAATACAGGATATTATTGTCTTACAAATAAATTGTTTCAAATTCTTGCTGTTCCAGTGCAGAGAGTACTACATGAGTAATATTAATTCATTTTATATTAACTCGAGTTCTCTATTCTCAATTCTCTTGTAAGGATTTTCTTTTCTGGAGGAAAAAAAGGTGCTTAAAAAGCATTGACAGTATTTAGGATTACATAGAATATATACGTAAGAGACAGAGAATAGTACTGACAATAGTATATTCTCTAGAATACATTCTCCCAGAGAGAATTTACACTACTAGAGTATATTTACATTACTGTACATCCTTTATCATTTCTAGAAGACTCAAGGTAGGGAATATGTCGTATCTTTATTCCTCAATGACATAATATCTAAAAACGAAAAAGTAATCCTGAATTGACCATTTCCTTTCATTTACCTTAGTTTTTATACACCTAATCTTTAATTTTATTTATTTTTTCTTATAAGACACACAATGATAATTTTTTTAGGTAATGAAGGCAGTGTATGTTGTAATTCTCTAATGGTGTTTCCGATACACCCAACCACACTTACCTTGAGTCCAGAAGCTCCAGGGAGCCCTTGAAGTCCTGGTTCACCTTTGCTCCCCTGCCAATATATCAAAATCATGTGAATTAGTAAAAATAAATCAGTAAAAATAAATACTTGATGCAGACACTTAGGGGAATGATTTTAAATAACACATTTTCACCTTTCCAATTGTTTGAGCATTAGACTCCATACCTCAAAACTACTTATTAAGAAAACTCTTAAGCAAGAAACTGATAAGCACTCTAAAACTAAGTGTTAAAGTTGGTGGCTTCCGGTAAAAGGGAAGACGTAGGGATGGCAGCAACTAGCTCAGTCCCTGCACTGCGCAGGCAGGAGCCGGGTACTTAACAGCGTCCTGTGGGCTTAAGATCCTCGTCCCCTACTCTGTCTCAGCATGACCCACCTTTGGTTTGTAATTGAAGACATGAGCTTCACATAGACAGTGGCTTTTTTTAAGCAACGTGAATCAGAAAATGTTTATTTAGTTTGTGCTGTTTTCGAGTGTCCTAGTACAGTTTTAATAGATAGAAACATAAAAATACTAAGTTGACAGAGTAAAGAATATCAAAAACAGAAAACATGAGGAGTATATCTAAAAAATAAGAAGAGACAGAGACAGAGAGAGAGCAAGCGAGCGAGCACTGACTAATAAGGCAAGATTATCAATAGTTTTAGTTTTCAAGCATGTTGATGCCTGAGATCACACACTAGTGTCTGGTAAGCGCCCATAATTAAACAGGCTGTGTCTCAGGCGGTAACAGGAGAGAACAGTGACTACCCACAGAACCAACCTGTGTTCACCAAGAAGTAAAACAGTCTTCACTTTCAGCTTTAAAGAGTTTTGTAGGCTTCTCAGGGTAAGAAATCTGTGAATGTACTATCTGCACTTAAAGTATTTAAGACTAAGACACACAAAGCTGGTAACACTTGCCACAGTTCTGTGGCTTGATTAGATTAATGTATCCCAAAATCATTTAGTAAATTTCTTTAATATCTGAAATCTGCAGTAGTAAGGACAAGTAGGCTATGAGAGGTGAACAGCTATTTTTCAAAGAAGTGTGATACCTAAATTGGAAATTTTCTAAAGTTTACCAGTTTATTCCTACCCTGTGTAGTACAACTGTTCTGTCACATACTAGCTAGATCTTTTATGGATCATATTGAAGGCACAGCTTACAAAGTTACAGTTGATAAAACTCTCAGGGATATGCTAATACAGAGCTCAGTTAACTGAGATTTATGGGCTAAACCCAGGCTCACACATTTTTGAAAATAAAATTTTACCATAACAGAACTACATCCCGTACCCATTCATTACATGTAGTCCACATACACTTGCATACTACAAAAACAAGTAATAGAATGGCTGTAATAATGGCAATGAGGCCCTTAACACCCGCCCCAAAAAGCTAATGCAATCTAAGGCTACATTTTAGAGCATTAGAACATTCAGAAAATCAAGGTAGAGATATTGTGGTGTATGACTTTTACCAAATGACCTTGAGAAATAAAGGAGATCACCATCTTGGCAAGAACAGTTTCTGAGGGCTTTCGCCCAACTCTGTACACTTGGGACTCATGTATCCCAAGTATCACAGATCCAATGCTAATGAAACAGTACCTACCTCTCCCACATTATCAGGCTCTCATGTATTGCATTTTTTTTTCTAATATTTTAGAAACTAAAATTGGAAGAGATTAGCCCAAATACTCATCTTGCATTTTCAGTCAAGGCTGAATGATTCTACAAAGAAACCCTATCATTTCCTTTTGGAAGGTTAGCCTAAAATCTACCTCCTAAATAGTCTGGAATAGTTTCCGGAGTTTAGCCAGGTTTATTCTCTGCCTTATATATAAAACTGTTTTGTTCAACCTAGAACTTTCACAGATGACATAAAAGGCAAAGTCAACCTACAGTGAGTTTATAAACTGTCAGGGATATGGTAAAACAGAGCCACAAATTGAAGTAAGAGAAGTAATTCTCTTAGTGCACAATTCCATATACTTGCAGAATTCACTTTTATCTTAAGGATGACTTAACCTGATAGCATAATTATTCAGCTTCCCTTACTTTCATTTAAGTCTAAAAGTAAATATAACATGTTATGTTATCCACAGGGAATAGGTAAAGTTTAATGATGTTTATTACAAGGCATTTTGCAAAGAAAAATTCATGTGTGTCCCCCTTAATAAAAATTTCAAACAGATGGGAAAACTGATGAGTAGCATCATCTAACTACAGATGGCCAGGTTGCTGCTGTTGGCACCACATGCCCCGAGGAACTCTAAGTGTTCTTGGGTGATCTCTGAAACACCAAAAGAGGAGGGAGACAATCAAAGAGGAATTCTGGACTTCTTTCTTGCTTAAACCTGATTCACTTTATTTTAGCCTATTTCATATGCTGAACATTTCCTATGATCACATTATTACAAGTGACTAAAATTGTCATTGAAATTGTAAAAGGTCCTGTGATTGCAAAAGTTCTCAATCGTTCGATTTCATCATATTTAGCTTTCGTTATATTTACCTTAGATCCTGCTGTACCTGGCTGACCCGGAGAGCCACGGCTTCCCATCAAGCCCTGCAATTTCAAGGGGTGATTTCAGAGGTAGTTTATAGAAGAATATAAAAATATTGTATCTGCAGTGGCACCTCAGTTTACAAATTTAATGCGTTTATGATTGGGGGGAAGACGGCTGCATTTGTGTTTGTGTGAGGAAGAGGGCCATAGTTGTGTTTGTCACCTGATACAGAGTTTGTGAAAGGAAGCGAAATTTTGCCAAACGAATTGTTTGAGAACAGAAGCATTAGTGAACCAAGGTATCAGTGTATTTCCAAGATAAATTTTCTTATAATAATTAATGAATTGAATAATAACAATATTTGGGAAATTTCCCCACATAATCCTAACAAAGAAAAATAAAGGAATCAATTTACACAAGATAGAATGAAGGCTAGCAGAGCCCTTAAAATTCTGTTGCTCAAAAAACAAATGAAAAAAAAAAAGCAAAACAGAAAACAGCAAAAGAAAATGCCGTAAAAGATGAATTTGTAAAGAAAAGTGTATTTTCCATGTTCTCAGTTTTGTTGTGAGGGCTAAGAAGCAGTTTTCTTCATATATATTATTTTGATCAGCATCACTTACAATTTCTATTACCTTGACCAATACTTTCTTTTTTGTATGTGGTTTTTTTGAGACAGGGTCTCACTATGCAGTTCAGGCTGACCTTGAGCTCACTTTGTAGCCCAGGCTGGTCTCAAACTCACAACGATCCTCCTGCCTCAGCCTCCTGAGTGCTGGGATTACAGGAGTGCACCACCATGCCTGGCTCTTGACCAATACTTTCAAAGAGTTATAATTTAATAAATTATGTGACTGTAATAATCTATCCTCAAGTGACAAAATAGTCATATTTTTAACTATAGGACTCAAAAGGTAACCATTGTAGCAATTAGGACCTGGTTTAATTTATATTCGATTATAACTAATTATATATGCATAACATCTATATATTATATATATCTAAATATTATAGTATATGTTATATTTATTTCTACTTTAATATTATATAAGCATTCTCTTTCTCTCTATATATACATACACACACATATATATAATACTTAACAAAAGAAATGTGATGTGCAAAAAGAAATTCAGAATACAATACATAATACCAGAAAATGTAGTCTCAATATAGCCATAATTAACATATTATGTTACTACTACAATGCTTTGCTATTAACTTAGCATGGTACCACAATAACAACATGTGAAATGTACTAGTTCATAGAGAGTGGATAAAATATTTAAAATCTTAAGCATAAATAATGTTAAGGTACAATGAACTCTAACCAATAACTTTCTTTTCTGGAGACAAAGATATTTGTAACCAAATTTAATTAATTATTTTAATTAATAAATAATTTTTAGTGATTGTGAAAGAGAGGAAGAGTATTCTGTTTTGAAGTTTTGAAGGGGAAAAATATCTTCTTTTCAACATCCTCAATCTTTAATTCATACTAATGGACACTTTCCTTATATACCCTTGGATGCAAAATTCATGAAATATTTCACTAAGGACTAGGTAAAACGTCTATTTTTAACATTTATTTTCATAATGAAATGAGCAATACATTTTCAAACATGAAAATCATGGTGGGCAGTTTGATTCACAGATTAAAATCAACATCACTTCTAGCAAAAAACAGAACATTTTTGGAGTCTGGCACATGCATGATTAAATTTACATAGCTTTTAATATCAAATATCTTTTTTACTCCTAAAATTTCTAAAATAACTCATTCACTGGTTTAGAATTTTTGTATTCTTCCTCCCATCAACTTGTTCTTCTTCATAAGTATAAGTTGTAAGTATTTCACAAGTAAAAAAGAATACTTACCGAGTTTTATACTATTTCAGTGTGTTTAGTATTCTTTTTTATTGAGTATCTACTCCATTGATTTTTTAATTTATCTAAGGGGCTCTAACTTTTGAGTGGCTAAATTTTGAGAGTTGAGGAAATTCTCTAGAAAAACGGAAATAAATATAATATTTTAAATACAAATGGACGGAATTTGTGTGGTTCAAAAATCTCACTGCTGTATCTTGTACAATTTTGTGGACTCCACAATACAAACTCCTTGGACATAGTAGCAACACTGCAAACACCCTCAGAATAATGACTTTAACATACTGGCATTCCTGGGGCTCCTTTTTTCCCTACAGGTCCTGGAGGCCCAATTTCTCCCTAAAAGTAAAACACAGATCAAATTATCAATTCATTCTCAAAATTATTGTACCAAAACACTATAGAATGAAAATTCCATACCAACCACCCCAATTTGTCTGCCTTCCCTTCTT
>RJWT010004449.1:0-33332 GCA_004365215.1 Cuniculus paca
ACTGAGACACACGCCCCAGCCTCCGTCCCCCAAAGAGCACTAAGCCCCAGTGCCCACCTGCCAGGCACCCAGCATCTTCCAGGGTGCTTCATTCCACCAAAAGTAATGGTTTCCTATCCATCCTACTTTACTCAGAATCACTTACCTAAAAGCAAAAGTGATCCACTTTTAATTACACTATGGACAAGAAATCTAATATTGGAGAGAGAACATAATAAATTTGAAGCATTAAGCCTGGTATACAGCGACACCTAAACAAATTTGTAGTGACATGATTTAAAAAGTAATAATCACAGAATTAAACTATCCACTCATATAAAGTTCAAGAACAAAGTCAATTGATTCAAATCCATGTCCAAAAATTAGTTACCTCTTGTGAGAGAGTCTTGTTGATTAGAAAGGACAATGAGGGGCTTTTGAGGGTGAAAATGCTCTATACGTCCTCTTGGGTTGGTTGGTGATTACATGTAATATACAAGCATTGTACATATATTAAAATTCAAAAATCAAAAAGGATGCACAAAACCTTGAGAACCGATTGGCTTTATTTGTTCCTGCTTTTTCAATGATTATCCTTAGCCATGCAAGACTGAGAAGCACTTGTACAATTTTATTTCTTCTGCAAAAGCAGATATTCCTGCCTCTCACACAATCTAATCCTACTGATTTTCTTTGGTGAGAAATAGAATTATTTTTTTAATATCAATGATAATTTTTTTTTCTGTGATCTAAAAAGCACAATTACTAAAAATCAGCAACAGGCAAGGGCAAATTAAATTCACCAAAAGTTTGTAACTGAAAATTTGATTGTGTTAACTTAGCTACAATAAGGTCATTCACCTTTGTTTGCCTGTCTATAATTAAGCCTACTTAATAAAAATTGTATGGGGAACAAAATTATCTTATTGCTACAGTCCATGTTCTCTCAATTTTCCTCCTCATGCTTTTGTCCTCTACCTCAGGCTGTATAAAGACAGCTCATCCCTTCTACTGAAAATTAATTATTGTGTCTTAAACTTTACATCAGAAATTATTTTTGAGAATTCATTTAAGTCACTAAAAATAATTTCCAGTCATAAGCTATATTAGTTGATTACCTTGTAGCATCTCTGCTGGGAGCATAAGGTCAATTAGTTAAATTTCTTTGTGGGTGTCATTCAGCAACATCTAAGGGGTGAAACCACGGTAAGCTCAAGTAAATAGAGACGATGCATGTCTTAAGAGTTTGAACAGAATTCTCCTTGCCCATCTGAACAACTCATCAATCTTACCATTTTCAAGAGACATGAAGGATATAATTCCCTGTTACCTGACACAAAATAAATATGAAAAACTCCTACCTAACAAATTTTTTTGTTTTCAAATACATAAACAATTGAAAATTGAAATGAGTTTTTGGTTATTCTCAAAATTGGATTTTGTCACAAGATGACAAGTTATATTTAGGGTTTAACAAGCCATCGCTGGGCTTGGTGAAGGCTGTGCCAGCAATCACTAGATTTAATTTTAGAGCACTTTAGTCTCCCTCTTCTTGCCTCTCTCTGAAAAAACAAAGTAAGGCTTATCCTAGAATGTAAATTTGACATTGCATGTTTTATCAAACTAGCAAATAAATTTAACCACTGAAATTCCACTTCCGCATGTTTTGTAGGTTTAGGGTTTCTCAGAGAAACCAAGGGGTAAGCTCAAGTTTATAGAGTTAGAGTAAAATGCTGCGTTCGATATAAATACCTCCACAAATTTCCTGCTTTATAAGACTATTTGACTTAGGAATGCCCCAGCATTTGTGAGATTTCTCTTCCAATGAAGCACTTGTAGACTAGATAGTAAATATTTATTAAAATGTATTTCCACAATTGCATTATTTGCACCTCAAAGAAAGGCACAATATCTTTGGCACTGCTGTGTCCTGAATGCCTAACTGTCTAGCACACAGAGGTTTGCCAATGCATATCTGTTGGAACAAGTGAATGAGTTATTCTTCCTCTACTCATCTATGGCAATACCTGATTCTCTCCACATAATTTATCACTGTGTTTCCCATTTTTCCCATAATGCATTCACTTTTAAGTGTATTCTGTAATAGTCTTGGGTCCCAGAATCCACTTTTATTTTTATTTTTTAAATTTTAAAGTGAAAAAAGAACAAAAATGATGATACAGAATTTCAAAACAACATAATTGGAAATTAACAATGGTTAACATAGTGCATATTTTTATCTTCAAAATAATTGCTCAGATTACAAGATATAGGCATGAAAAAGCCATCAAACAATGAAAGCACAAACCACTCTTTTTGATGAACAGAGATTAGTAGTATTATTATCATATACATGTATATATATATATATAATCTTTTCCCTTTCTTTTCTCCTTTCCCTCATCCCAGTTTTTCTTTCCTTTTGAGCAGATTCTTCCCTTTTCACTTTCACAACACTGCAATTCCATCTCACCCTACAAAGAATGGCTATCTCAAGAAATCAACCAATAACAAATGCTAGTGAAACTGTGGGGGCAAAGAAGCCCTTCTCCACTGTTGATGGGAGTGTAGACTGGTATAACCACTGTGGAAATCAGTGTGGAGATTCCTCAAAAAACTAGGTTTGAAAGTCCCATTCGATCCAGCTATTCCCCTTCTGGGTATCTTCCCAGAAGAATTGAAAACATCATACCACAGTGATGTATGTGCACCCATGTTTACGGCAGCACAATTGGTAATAGCCAGATCTTGGAAACAATCCATATGCCCATCAATCATGGAATAGATTTAAAAAATGTGGTATTTTTATACAATGGAGTACCATTCAGCTATAAAGAAGGATAAACCTGAGGCTTTTATAGGTAAATGGATGCAACCAGAATCTACTTTTATTAGGTTCTGTTTTTAATCCCATACTAGTTTCCTCTAGTCTCTAATTTTACTAATTTTCATGGAGGTGGTCTTGAAATTGAAACCTTTAAGTCAAAATTGTTTTCACAAAACACCAGCCCATGAGGGATGGATGGACTTCAGTCACTGTGTAGGACCATCTACCCTTTTGTTGCCAGGAGAGGAGACAGAGACCCATGGAAAACAAACAGCTTGTCTCGGGACATCCATTATTTTTTTCTCGATCCCACTTTCTTGAGTCAATATTGTAATTCAGCATTTCTGTCAAGGAATTTGTCTCACTGGAGAGCTATTTCGATAAGGACAAGATAGATTAAAGGAGGCTGTGGAATAAAACTGATACAGGTTAGAAAACTGGGCAGGCTTAAGACAGGCTTAAAAGGACTCACTGTATGCAGTCTAGACGATGACTGCACCCTTGACAGCCCAAACTCCACCGGCAGGAAAGTAGCTCCTTATTAACTTCAAAATACTGATTGCAACAGAACTTATGCTTTCCTTCTTCTTTCTTTTATGAATTGTCTATAATCATTATACATTATTTTTATGACTTGAGCTTTTAATTGGCTCTATTTTTCACAGACCAGTTATTATTTTTATATCAGCATTTCCTAAGTGCAAGCATTACTGTAGTAGGATAAACCTGCCAGGAGGTGTAAAACCGTTTGTCCGGCAATTTTCCAACTGAATCAGCTCCTGGGGCACCCACTGAGGAACCAGATCCTGGAGTGATGTTGGGGACTGAGAATGCCAGGAAGGGCCAGGAGGTCAGCGAAGAGGATGAGAGGAGACACCAGGGATGAGCCTTGTACAATGTAGTGTTTGGCTTAACGGAGGGCACGGCAGACATTGCCATGGGAAAATTCAGCCACCCCTGCTTTGGTACCTAAATGTATTACCAGGCAATTCACTGCAGGCATTCTCCACAGCTAATTTAGTGCTACGACTACAGGGTCGAGTAATATAGAAAGAGACCAAAAGGCCTACGCTTTCCAGAAGGGCCTATGAAATCGCCATCCATCCATAGGACCTAGCACTCTTCAAGGCCACCCCACCCATAGGGGTCACATCTCCACCGTGTGCATAAAGCATGCTGACACAGAGCTCCCTGCACACATGTCATTCCACGCTTTCAATACCTTCCTTCCTCTTTCACGATGGCCTAATTGGTACATTAACAAGAAGGCCGGTGGAGCTAAAGACAACTGTATATAACCTACTTATATCACAATGACGCTTTAAAAATATGAGAAGCCAAGGGCTTTGTTTTTAGAACCATAACTGTTCCTATGTTTATCTACAGGGCTACACCAGCTCATTCTAGAACATTTGAAAGAAATAAGCTACTCTTCTGGTGTTTGAATCCTTATCTAATTCTTTGCTGATATTTACAACCATGCCCACTCATAGCCCAGAGAGATGCATTTGTCTTTATTTTCAGCAGTTGAAATGTCCTCTTTTTTCCTTCCCTTCCATTTATCCAAATGTAACTCATCATTCTAGTCCTATCTCCTCCAGGAGACATTTGTTAATGACTCAAACTCACACAGGTTTTTCCATTACTCCTGCAGGAGTAATGGAATAGCGTGGAGTCACATCATTTTAAATAAGTTTATCTTTCATTTAAACAGAATTTACACTCCTTAATTCTCTTTCAGTGAAATTCATTCAGTGAGTATCTATGGGACTCCTACGTGCTGGGCATAAATTGTGGAAAATGACAAAGGTCCTGAGCTCACTGGATTCGGGATTGGTGTGAATGTATCCATGAAGCTTTCATGTGTTAGAAATTAATCACCTTTGTGAGGAGTTGAAAGACAGGAAACTTAATTTAAACAGTGCTTAGAGGTGTGCTTTTGAGAAGCAATTAAGATTAGACAGGCACTAAAATGGAGACTCATGATTGGATACTGGGGTCTTATAAGAAAGAGAGAGAGAGAAGCATATGTGACAGATATAGAGTGTGCCCTCTGTCTCACCATGGGAGACCTGGGCCATGTGTGTGGAATAGACATGTGTGCAGGAAGGCCTGTGTCAGCTTCCTTTATGTGCATCAAGGAAACATGAGGCAAGATGGCCTTGGGAGGGGACTAGGTCCCATGAATGATGACAGGCACATGCATACTCTGTATCCCAACACATGATGCCCTGTGCCATTTCAGGACTCTGTAACAGGAAGGCCATCATTAGAAACCTTACCTCAATCTTGCACCTCCAGAACTGTGAGCCAAAATGAACCTCTTTTCTTTTTAAAGTAGCCTGCATCCAGTACTTTGTTATAGTAAAAAGATACACTACTACACTGTTATGGTTGATACATTGTGTCAACTTGAGAAGTTGAGAAGTGTAACTAAGAGACTCAGCAGTGAGCCAAGATTTACTTTGTAAATAGTCTCATCCTATGCAAGAGGGGACCACAGAGATTTTGTGAGTGCTACATCTTCCCTGAAGGGTGGGGTGTGGCCTGCATACAATATAAGGGAGTAAAAGAGGTTTGTTCTCCCCATTTTTGCTCTGGCTGCTTTTGCTGACTGCTGCCTTGAAGTGTTGCCCCGGTGCCACGCCACCCTGCCTTGGAGTCAGCAGATTATGGACTGAAACCTCCACAAACAGTGAGCTAAATAAACCTTTCCTTCCTGAATTTTGAGTGTTGGGTATTTTGTCTCAGCAACGAAAGAAAAGTAACTGAGACAGACACCCATGGGATCTATATTCTATGAAAGAGAGAATGACAACAAGCACACAAACCACAAAGGAGAAAAAGCTGGGATGCACACTGTGAAGAAAGATGACACAGAATAAGGGGGACAGCCAACCTCGAAGGTATTTCTCCAAAATCGAAAATGAGCCATTTGCATCACTCCTATTCAATTCAGTACTTGAAGTTTTAGCCGGAGCAAATGCACAAGAGACAGAGGTAAAAGGGATACACATAGAAAAGTAAGAAGTCAAATTATCCATATTTGCGATGACCTGATCCTACACTTAGAAGACCTAAAGACTTCTCCAGAAGCCATTTAGAGCTGATAAGCAAATTCATCTAATTAGCAGATTATAAAATCAAAACTTAAAAATCAATAGCTTTCCTACACACCAATAATGAACTAGTTGAGAAAAAATTCATGAAAACAATTCCATTCACGATAGTTTCAAAACACAAACAAAATACTCAGGGATCAATCTAACTGACAAGGTGAAAGATCTCTACGATGAAAACTACAGAGCCCTGAAAAAATAGAGAAGGCATTAGAGGCTGAGAAAGACCTCCCGTGTTCACGGATTGGCAAAATTAATGTTGTTAAAATAACCACATTACTGAAAGTGATCCACAGATTCAATGCAATTCCCATCAAAAGTCCAATGATATTTTTTACAGCATCAGAAAAAATCCTAAAATTCATATAGAACACAAAAGACCCAGACTAACCAAACTAATCCTGAGCAAAATAGGAGAAAGGCTGGAGACATCACAATACCTGAATTCAAATTATACCATGAAGCCAAAGTAACAAAACAGCATGGTACTGGCACAAAAGCAGACATGTAGACCAGTAGAGCAGAAGAGAGGACACAAAAGCAAACCCGTACCACTACACCCACCTGAGTCTGGACAAAGGGCCAACAACACGCGTTGGAGAAGCAGCAGCCTCTTTAACTGGGAAAACTGAGTATGTATGTGTAAAAGATTGAAATAAGATCCCTATCTCTCTCTCTCTGTACAAAAAATCAATTCAAAATGAATCAAAGACTTAGGTATAAGATCTGAAAGTTTGAAACTGCTAGAAGAAAATACAAACAAAACACTTGAGGTCATAGGCACAGATCAAGACCTCCTGAATAGAACACCAACAGCACAAGAAATTGTAGCAAGAATCAACACATGGAACTATATCAAATTAAAAAGTTTCCACACAGCAATAGAAACAACCAATAGAGTGAAGAGGCAGCCTGAAAAATGAGAGAAAAATTTTTCCGGCTACCCTTCTGACAAAGGATAATAATTAGGACATATAAAGAGCTCAAAAACTTACCCACTAATAAAACCAAATAGTTCAGTCACTATATGGGCAAATAAATTAAATAGATACTTCTAAAGAGACATACAAATAGCCCATAAGCACATGAAAAATTGCTAGACATCGTTAGTCATTAAGGAAACCTAAATAAAAACTATAACTCAAATATGTTCTTCAGCACACCCACACTGCGTATACTACCCACCTGTCAGTTACTTAGCAGTCATCTCCATTATCAGCTGGGATGTCACATTATCAACTAAACCCTTATTTTATTTAAAAATCACTCCAAAGTGCAAGAGTTAGGATTTTGGTAATTCAGATGTGACTAAGGGAAGCATAAAAGTGCTGCCTTTGAATGAAAAAGCGAGACTTCTTGAGTTTGATAAGCAAAAAACAAAATACATATTCTGATTTGTTGTTGTTGTTTGTTTGTTTTTTGAAACTGGGTCTCACAACGTAGCCCAGGCTGACCTTGATCCTCCTGCCTCAGGCTCCCCAGTGCTGGGACTACAGGCGTGCACCACCAGGCCCAGCCCAAATACACATTCTGAAGTGAATCTTCTACCCATGTAATTGTGAAAAATGAAAAACTTCATGATAGTTTTGCTACTGCACTTTCAAATTGCAAAAATTATGTATACATACACAATGTATGACAAGTGCGTACTCGGTCGAGATGGAGAAAGCATTAAATTTGTGTATTCATGTACAGAGGAACCAGTTTGCCTAGGGTACGATCCACAACGTCAGGCCTCCACCAGGAGTCTTGGAGACCACTCCCTGTGGATGCGGGGGGAGTTATACTTCAACCCAGAAATCCCACTTCTAGACAGGAAACCCAACACACACTAGAGAAGATGAAAATCACATGTGCACACTTGGTCACCTGTGATGAACAGTCATCAGCGGCTGCAATAATAGTAATCTGGTGAAATCCTGATGGGGAGCTCACAGGAGAGGAATCAAGCAGAACCAGAACAGTCCTGGAGAAGCGTCACTTACCCAGGCGAGAGAATGCGAGCGCCCCCTGGCGGCTGTGTCTGATCCGGTCACATCCTTAGGAAAGAGCCCCAGGCGTTTCGCGGGATCCCAGGAAAGCTGAAGAGAGTTTGTGTTATGGGCAACCGAGTTAGATAAAAATACAATAGGCAGCCAGATAGGGCTGGGCCCTCGAAGGACGCAGCACAGAAGGGGAGATGCCTTACAAACGTGGGGGACACAGGCACCTCTGTTGTGGGCCAGACCTCAAGACAAAAGATAAAACAAATGCACCCACAAATTTCCTAAGGATAAACATGAGGGACTGATATTCTAAATAGGTGTCCACCACCTCGAGGAAGCCAGGAAGAGCCACTCACCCACCCTGCTACAGGAAGAGCCCCTGCTCTGTGTTCCTGCCAGCCTGCCATGTGACACTTCCCCACTGTGTCCTGATTTAATCAATTTTACCGGAGCAATTATACTCGTGATCTTATTGGTTGACCCTAGTTTTGTCCCACCTCATGCCCACCTTGAGATTTACCATTTTTCCCCACCTTGGACCCGCCTCACCTCATGGGCTTGCTCTGTAAAAATCCCTGGAAAAGGTGGGGCCCTTGGCAAACCACTCAGGACCCCTTCTGTCTCTCTTTCAGACAAAAGCTTTCTTTCTCCAATAAATATATTCTGCTCTTAACCTCCATTGTTCCTAAAATTCATTCTTTGATTTTAAAGAACACAAACTCACATCAGACATCTAGCAGGTTGGGAGTTTCTTTCCCCTTTATCAAGGTGAACTACTTATCATACCCTAATATTAAAAGCAATCGATAAAAATACACATTAATTGATTTCAACTACTTGAAATTGAGCTTTGGGACTTCTACCTTTTTTTTTTTTTTAAGGAGGATAAAACCAAGGAAAATAAAACAGAATAAAACCCATCAGAACAAACCAGAGTAAGTGATACAGGACTTCACATTACAAAATCAACAATAGTTACCATAAAGCCTTTTGTTGTCTTCAAAATAGCTGCAGATACCTTCTGACATAGTAAAAGTCAAACAGAATAGAATAGAATAGAAACAATAAAAACAAAACAATAGATACAATAAAGGACTTCAAAACAAGACAATAGTAAATTCAAAACGGCTATCACATATATCTTGCTATCTTTGAAATAGCTGCTCCTGCCATCAGATATAACATTAATCAAATGAAGCAAAAGAGAATAAAACCCAACTCAGCAAACCAGTAAACAATGTAGGACTTCAGAGAGAGTCTATAGGGAATCAACAATGGCTACCACCCTCAGAAGGAGACCCCCCCCCAGATGCCACACTGCGTACCGCTATCTTCTGAACAGATGATCAGACCACTGGCCCTAGACCTACAAGGTCGGTGAAACACCAAAGCACCACAGGCATCCAAGTGCGTTTCGTCTCGATAGCTATCATCAGAGCCTGAGTTTCTCTGGATCAGTTGGTAGCTTATGGGGGCGGGGGAGATTGGCACTTCTTGTTTGCCAGCCCTTGAACTGGAAGGGGTTGGGTGTGGTGCCACAAGTCTATAGTCCCAGTAGTCTGGGAACAAGAGGATCACAAGTTCAGGTACCACCCTGGCAACTTGGCAAATGAATGAGACCCTGTCTCAAAATAAAAATAAAAAGATCTGGGGGTGTAGTTCAGTATGAAGTCCTGGGCTCAATTTCTGGTACCATTAATTAATTCACCCTTAACACTAAATGTGTACTATACCACTGAGATCCAGTATGAAAAGTAAGACTGATAATGAGAAATAAAACAATAAGTAGAGCGAGGGTATGTTCCAAAGCTTACAATGGACACCTGAAACCATAGATACGATGAACTCTATGTACACCATACTGTGTTTTTTCCTATGCATACATACTGATGATAAAGTTTAAAACAAAAAGTAGGTGTGGTAATGAATGAGTGGTGAACAACAATTAGTAATATTGACAGCCTACTTTGCTTGTTAGGGTCCTTGTCAGTACAACAGGGGCTACAGAACAGCAGCACTGTCAATCTGTTAGCTGAGAAGGTTGGTAAGTGACCAAGGGGCGGGTACCATACACCATGTGGATACGCTACACAAAGGGGTGATTCAGGTCCTTGTGCAGCAGGGTAGGAATTTTCCATTCCATATTTTCAGGCCACTGTGGACTACAGCAACTGAAACCAGAGAAAATTAAAGCGTGAAAAAGAGAGGACAGTTGTATTTGGAATGCTTTTGTTCTGAGGTAAAGGCCTTCTCTCTTACTGCCTTTCTACAATTTTTTTACCTGCTCACCACCTAGTTTACTTATTAAAGTGAGAGCAGTAAGCAGAGAACAGTCGTGTTCACATTATGTTGTCCTAAAGTAAGGTATATATGTTTTGAAGACCTGTATTGCTTGCATTGTTCTGTTCTGATCTGCTTTGTTGTGTTTTACTCTGTTTTGCTTTGTTTTATTCTCTTTAAAATAAAAAAAAACATAAAAATTAAGGTATAGATCACATGATACTAAAAATAAATATTTGGAACTTAGAAAAATATTATTTTATTTCTTTAATGTTTTACTTTGAAATCAATGTGTGGGCTCTTACTTTAAGACAGATTTTTCCAAACAACACACAAGAAAGCAGAGTATTTCATTCAAAAATAGGCAATTCAAGAAAGTATTAAAAGAAAACATTTACGATCATAGCTAAACCAAGTTTTAAACAAAACCTATGCACCCCTTCGGCTTCAGATCTTCTCCGTTTGCCTCCCGTTCTTTCACCCGTCGCTCCCAGCAGGCATTGTCAGTGGCTAAGTAGCTCTTCCACAGCTCCAGAACCGTTAAATGTGTGTGCTGCTGTTTCAGGAAATCACCCTTTCCTCCAAGGGAGCCACGCATTCCTTATGGGCACCCAAAGCACTCTATGTTTGACGAGCGATGGTAGATCCCACCTGCTGCTGTTTCCAAACTCCAACTTCCACCAGAGCATCACTTCAGCTTCTCTTGACTAAATGCATTTCTAATGCCCTCTCTTTTCCCTTGACCCCGCCTCACCTTCTCTTTCTTCTGCCTTCCTCTAATCACAGTCTTGAAATTATCAGCTGCTGCTCTCTGATGACCTGCACAGCGATACGCGGCATTTATAATTTATGAATTGAAACATCTCCAAACACTGAATGGGACACTGAGCATAATCCAGCTTTTGCATCTTCACAGAGAGCTAGAAAATCCCATCCCGGTCTGCGATGTGATCCTCCGGTTGGCATGAGTGCAGCAGCCTGCCCCACCACGCTATCAAGAGACACGCGGCCTCTGCGCATCATTTGACAGTTCACTGCCTTGACAGTTCAGCTCTCAGAAGGTCTGGACATCCACACAGGGTTTTGGAAGAGCAAGGGTTCTTGTTATATGACCCCACTTGCCTTGAAAGTGATTGACAGTTCATAAAATTTACTATAATCCACCGCACGTCTTTTGGTACAGTCATGTAGTTGTCAGCACATAGCAATGCGTAAGTGACTGTCTCAAATACTTTGTAGGATGCTATATAAAGCAGTTTTTTACCACAGATCTCGAGAATCTATTCAGTGGTTCTGAAATATATCCTAACATCAGTATTCAAGTCAAATGTTACGTCTTCACTTGCAGGAGGACATAAAATACACTGGCGGGAATTGTAAACTCATTTCACAGCCATGGTTCACTTTATTAATGATGGAAAATGATCACACCAGAAACTAGAAATAGAAAATCCCCTTCCATGCTACCCTTACATAATCTTTAAGTGCAGATTTAAAATAAATAAACTGAGACAAGCAAGACTCTTTTCCAGTCCCAGTTCTGAAAAATCACCAATAAAGTAAAAGACAGTTGCAGAAGTTTGAGATTCAGCTAGTAATTTGCAATTCTTAAGGGTGTAATCCTTTTCACAAGTTAAGTAATTTTATAATTCATTCAGGACCATTATCTCTCAATACTTTTCCATTACTTGTTGGTGATACAGGAAGGTAATAATTAGAGGTATGCCTCAAGAACTTAAAAATGACAGAAATTAAGTTGTCGTAAACCAGTGAAAGGCACACACAATTAGATGGAAATGAGCTTCTAGACAGTGCCTCTATGAATAACATGGACATTGGATAACTGCATGACCAGAGAACTGGTAATCACCTAACACGCAATCCAAACAGACTAACTGGGAAGTCACCAGGAATGGACCTCAATGTGACTGTAAATCTGTAAACAAATGCAACTCATCTGGTTGCAACTGATCGGGAGGAAGCTTCCAAGAACAAAATCACAGTCTAGAGGCGCTACACACTAAATCAGTAATAGCTGCTTTCTCTCCTGAACAGGATTGCAGAATTCTCTCCCCTATTTTCTTTGTGCTTATTGGTATCTTCTGAAGTTGGAAACCGAGCATGTATAAAAATTGTAAAAGGCACACATGACAAGCGTGCTTAACCCTCCTCAGTCTCCTCCTCTGTCTGATCTTGGAGCATTTGCCTGCTCATTGCCACGCTGCCAGCTCCGCTCATGCCCCGCCCATGGCAAAGGCTCCTGGATATAATGAACGCCCACGCTAATTACCCCTGCAGAAATTCTGAAAATCCAGACCATCCTAAAGACACATCTGCATCAACGTGAGCAGCTCTTTTGTGTCTTTCTGAGCTTACAGAATACGTCCTTGGCCTTACAAACTGAAACATTCTCAAGCATTTCTCCTAAAATCGCCTCTCGAAGAAGTATGCTTCTACTTCTCAGGGACTGGGCTGAAAACTGTACATTGGCACATTGGTGCGCGAGTAGCTCCGTACAGTCACTAACACGGAGGCAGCCTGGGGACCTGTTTTATCACAACCCCACCGAGACCTGATTACTGCCAAATCATGTTCTGCAAAATGGCATCCGAACTCGGGTCAAATAAATGCCACTTCTGTCCCAAGCCGCCCAGGACAAAGCACAAGGTGCCGTGTTAAAGAGTAAAACTATTCCGCATTTAGAATCATATTTCCTTTGTTGCACGAAGACAGCCTGCTTTGAAGTGTTGTTTCCTGGTTAAAAAAAAATGACTATTGTTGAGCTGAAAACTTGCAGGGCAAGTATCCCAGGGGCCTTTTACAGAGTGTTGTTACGACAGGCACCTCTTTTCCTTGATTTTGCCTTAGCTATCCTCTCTCATAAAATTTAAATTCTGATCATGGTCTGTGGGTTCGTTCAGATTCCCAACCTTCCAACACCTGTCGGCCGCCGGCCTCCTCCTAGGTAGTCGCTTTACTTCTGCCACCCCTACCTCCTGCCACTGTGAATGAGTAGGTGGCCCTGGACAGGCATCACCTTTTCCTTCACCTCTAGAATTCTCAAAAATCAAAGAAATATCCTCAGTTTATGCCTCCTGCCTTCATTTTACAACTTTACATTTAAAAACACACAAACAGTGGTTAGATTGTAATATGTCTGAAGGTGTAGGCAACTATTCTGAAGATAACAAATATTATGGTAGCCAATGCTGTTTTGCTAGTGTCTTGAAATTCTGTATTGCTTACATTGTTCTGCTTTATTTTGTTTTTGTTATGTTTTGTTTTGTTTCTACTGTTTTAGTTTGTTGTATTTTGTTTGATTTTACTTATCCCTGATGGTATGGGCAGGTGTACTGCAGATAACAAGAGGCATTATGGTAGCCTTACCGATTGCTTTTTATCCTGTTTAAAAGTCATGCACCATGTTCATTGCTTTGTTCTGATTGACTTTACTCTGTTTTGTTTTGTTTTGTTTGGTTGTATTCTTTTCAAAAAAAAAAAGATTAAAGGGTTGTATTCATGTGAAAAAAAAATAAAAATTAAAAAAATAAAAACACACAAACAATCTGACACAGCCTTTGTGGATCTCTAGTTGCCTCCAAATACATTGTCCTCCTTGGCCCCCACCGCGCCTGGAAGAGAAACCACGCTCCTGCAAGGCCAAGCAGAGGCCTGGCTCTGGCCAGGTGCCGGGCTGCCCCGGGAACACTCAGGAGGGAACACAGGTGAGCTGGGGCCTGCGGACTGCAGTGAGCTCAGGACTTCACCTCTGCGGCTCACCGCTCAGCCCGAAAGCTCCTTTAAAGAAGTCCAGTCCTGCCGCCTCCCCTAGAGATGAGGACCCAGAGGTCTAGACGCTACCCCATAAACACAGTTCAAAGCTTTGTCTCTTCTAATCCACATGTCTTCCTCCTTAATCAGCTGTGCCCTTCTAGAATGAACGATTTCCTCTAGAGGCCAGAGAAATAGACGGCGTAAACTCCTCTGAATCCCTCTGTAAATGGTGTGCAGTTTGTCTGGTTGTCAGGTCTTTCCTTTTAAAGGTCATGCTTCTCGGATAAGAAATGTTCTGATGTTCTTGTTAGAAGTAAACTGAGCTATTTGGAGAATAAAGATAATGTTTTGTGCATGAATGCACATTTCCCCTGTAGTTTTTCTTCAGAATTTGATATCTTACATATGTGTATATAAGTTGACTGAAAAATTTTTAAACACAGAAAAAGTATGACAAAATAAATACAGCTTGTGATAAACTACAAATAATATCCTATTAATCAATATTTAATATGTACAATATGCTCATTCTGTGTTTAACTTTGTAGTTCTAATTTTTATTTTTATTAGTATATGTTTGCACGTAATAATTACATTTATCAAGGGGAGCTGGCACATGTACATAACTCATCTTAATTCTTTTCATGTCTATAACTTTATAGTTTATCTGGCAAATGTAATTTCCAATGTTTTTTGTTTTTGTTTGTTTTTGTTTTTGTTTTTTGTCATAGGGTTTCACTATGCAATTCAAACTGGCCTTGAACTTACTTTGTAGCCCATGCTGGCCTCAAACTCTGCAGCAATCCTCCTGCCTCAGTCTCCCAAGTGCTGGGACTACAGATGTGTGCCACCACACTTGGTCCTATGCTGTTTTTAACCTAAACACCAAGACTCTTATTCTTGACCTAAATCCTGATCTTTCTTGTAACCTCACAGACAGTAGAGGAACTTGTTGCCCAGAAAGGACTTGAATAGATGGGGACCAACAGGATAGAATAAACCCCAGCCAGGGAAGAATACGCAGATAAAAATGATAACTAAAATTTACCAAGCATTTAATGCCAGGAACTTGTTCTAAGTGATTTAATATACTTCGTCACAGTCTGGGAGCTGTATTCCTTTAGACGACAGGGCATGTGCCCTGCCGAGAGGGACACATAGGTCACTGTAGAACACAGTGGATGCAGACAGTGAATGGACAAGGGACAAGCTCCGGAGGAGGGTGGGGACAGAGGTGACAGTGCCCCGAGGGGCAGGAAGCAAGGCAGAGGAGAAGTGAATTCCTCCACACCACTCACCATGCTTGCCTACCCCTCAGGCACCCACCAAAGACACAGAAGAACCCCCCACAGGAAGCAAATGCCCACTATAGTAGAAGTCGAATAAAAGAACAGGCAGGGACAAAGGCAGAGAAGCTAAGGTCGATGGGACTTAACAGGTCACTTGGTACAGTCACCGCTCCACGACACTCCTGCTCTGTGCTCACCCTAGCTATGCTTAACCATCTCTAGAAACTGAATAAAGAGAGAAGCATGGAGCACCGACACTGTGCTTAGACGAAGCAGCAAAGTCCGGCTGCTTTCAAATTCCATCCCCCACTATTAGCTGGCGAGATAATTACTGCAACTCCCAGTCTACGTATGAGGAGACTGAGACCTGCAAAGGTTTAATAACTTAAGCCAGGTAGACGTACACAGTTCCTACAGCCATCTGGACCCAAACCTAGATCATCAAACTTCAAGACCAACACCTTTTTCACCAAGGCCAACTTTGCTCTTACCGTAGAGTACAATATGCAATCAAAGCTCATGAAAATGAATAGGATTCTTTGAAATCATCATAATTTCATTATGCTTTTCTCAAATTTAAATAATTACAAATTGTAAAATATGAATTTGGTTTTCCCTTGATACGTAAAAATGTAAAACAATAGTTCTAAAGGTTTGATACCACCCGGTTACTTTAAATATCTCGATTTAATGGATTTTACAATAAATGTATTGTTACAGCATATGGACTATACTCATACTCTTTCTTTCCTCTTTTTGTTCCTCATCTTAAAACTTTTACCACTAAAATAAAACATACTAGGAAAATACGTAGATATACAAATCCAGAAATCTTGGCCTAAGTCGGTTCGTAGAGCTCAGGCACTGCCATGTGAAGCACGCGTCCCGTTCGTGTGCTTCCGTAACTGTCATTCTGAGAAAAGAAGTGGGTGCTTTCCTGTGCCTTCCACAATAAGACAGTGGTTATTGTCTAACTTCTAAACACCTGGCAGAAGCTATTAAGAGGTTACAAACATTAATTAACCCTTCCACTAAACAACAAGAGAGCTGAACAGAGTTTTCACTTTTTCCCTTGCCATACCTTTGGTGAATCTAAAAAAAAAAAAAGAACATGGATTTCCCAGTGATTAATAAATTAAATACAGTTTGCACCACAGCCTTGAGAGCTCGAGAGAACATGATTTGAAATGTTTCCTAGGAATCACAGAGCAGTGTTTTATTGTCCTGAGTGTCACGGTTCTAATTCCCATGGCAGAAACAGAAAGAAGTAAGGTTTTCTAGTGACCATCCCTATAAAGCTGATCTTTCGGAGCAGACTTTAAAAGGCAAATGTTTTCAATCTTGACCACATCATACAACAGAACTGACCTTTCATCAGAATTATTTTAGGGGAGGGTCATCCAGGATTGATTTAGACATCATATCCCCATTTGGTTGCGGCTGATTCAATTCTGCGGTTGAAATGTCTAAAGTCTGGAGCTGACTGCTCTTCAGGCGAATTTCTCTGTCTAGACACAACCTAAATGGTAGATGGCAAGAAGTTCTGTAAATATCAGTTGTACCTGCAAACCCAAAGGCAGTCTTGCATGACACACCTGTTATTTCCATCATGCCTACGTGGACAGCATGTCAATCTCGGCCTCCCTCAGCCCCCAGCTCAGCATCAAGCCCCGAAGAACTTCAGCTGTAAAAAGTAGCTACAGTCAGTTCTGGGGTGAATACCAGCTAAATCTATGAGGATATTTAGCACCTCACCATCTAACAAGGAGAAATGGGCCAAGCGTCTGCAGTTTGCACTCCCAGAGAAGCTACAGTGTCAGACCCCCAATATCCTCAACATCCCTAAGTATGGCCATGCTGTCAATCCGGACTGGAAGTAGAATTGTTTGGCTGGAGTCCCCCAAAACCTGCCCCTGACAGACCCTCTCCAAGTTCTGGAGTTTGCAGCTGCCACTGCGTCCTGACTCATCCTGAGCACAGGTCTCCTCTCCCAGAATGTCACCACCCTGCCCCTAAGGGTGCACGGATCCCCACCTACCAGCTAAGTGATCAGAGTCACACCTTACTGAAGATGACTTAATGGCTATGCCAGTCCCAGTGACAAGGCTAATCTGCGTATTCTTTATTCCTCATTGGAATGGACAGGGATTCCAAGCTCTAGTAAAACTACAATAAAATCAGCACCAGCAAACCCATCTCTACTGCAAGTGGTCAGGGAAAGAGCACTGACTGCATTTCTCACAGAAGTAACCATAATGTGCATTGGTCCTCCTTTTTTGGAGCACTTTTCAAAAAATACTATTTTCTTTACTCTTCTCCCTCTCCTTTCCAATGGCCAGGAAACGTAATGTCCTCTCCATTCAGCCAGGAATGGTAGAAATGCGAGCTTGGCGAAGCCTCTGATTTTACCAACCTGTTTTTGTCAGCCCTTCTAACATCCAAGAAATGCACTATAAATTCAGCAAGACATGAGAGGGGGTGAGAGTTCTACACCACATGTTCATTAAACTAAGTATTTACACAACCCCTACATAAACAGATTTATTGTGTCTCAGCTCGCAGGCAGCTACGCAATATACATGGATATGCACCCGCAGCCCCAGCTTTATGAACTCTATTCCTCGGAGAGAGAAGCAGCTCCAATAACTAGGTACACAGTCAATAATTACTTTCATCTTTCTCTTTTTATTTACTCTTTAAGAGATTCATTAAGATGAAGAATGACAGCATGGCACTGCTAAGCCGTTTTGATTGCTTTCCTAATTCATTTATCATGACCTTTGGAACTACTAGTTTGGTTTTTGCCTTCTAGTCATCCAGAATCTTGTTTTATTAAAACTAAGTTCTGCATCCTCACTGGTTCTTTCTAGATGGTCCTTCTGGGCCTACACACTATTTAACAGAAGCAACACATGATAGAATTTTTCTTTAATAAAGATACACAAGCCAGGGATATAGTTCAGTGGTTCAGCACCTCCCTGGTAAACACAAGATCCTGAGTTCAACTCCTGGTACCCACAAAAAAATTCAATAAATAATAAAGATACACAAGTGTGTAATACACACAGTCACTAAGCATCACTATATACTGTTAAAATCGCTATTGGATCACCCGCAAAAATTTTTAAATGCCAATTTCTTCCTTAGTCCTGAATCTTTCCACAAAGGGGAGACCTAAGAGAGAAAAGAGAAGCAAGCGGTGACAAATGTGAGGTACATATCACAGTATTCAGGCACAGCACATATACCATGTCACGTGATCCTCACACTGACCTTGGAAGCAGGGACATTGGAGGTGTGTGGGAGGGAAGACAGTTGTGGATCCAAAAGAAGTAACAATTTTCCAAGGTCAAGCCATAAGTACTGAGCTTGGGCCAACCACGTGTAGCAGGTGATCCTTTATTCTGTTTCCCTTTCCCTTCTCTATTCTTGGTCCCAAGTGCCTGAGGGTGAGAGTCCACCAGCAGCTACATAATAAGTCATGTGCATGAGAATGAAGGTGACCGTGGAACAGATTAAAAAAAAAAAAAGATATAATGGAATACTACTTGGCCACAAAGAAGGATAAACTTGAGACTTTGATAGGTAAATAGATGCAACTTGAGACCACAGTCATAAATGAAGTAAATCAGACCCATATGTGTAAACATCATATTGTCTCACAAGTGTGAGAAACTGAACAAGTAAATAGGCCCCAAAATATACAATAGATATTATGAATTGGGAAGAAACTGCTCAAAAGAAAAGAGAAAGTGTGATGGGGAAAAGGGGGGAAAAAAGGGGGAAAGGGACTTTCTGCTGGTTAAGGTACTTATACTGCTGGTTTCTCTTAGTTCATTGAAAAGAAAAGTTCATGCTAATATTGTTTGGACCTGATATCATGCTAGTATCTTGTACCCTGAGTAACTACTCTGAAGATAACAATATGCAATGCATTAATTGGTGTCACTGTCCTAGTATCTTGTTTTGAAAACTGTTATTGTTTTTCTTTTTAAAATAAAATTAAAAAAAAATAAAGGCGAAACTCTACACTGGTTAGTTTTCCCTCGTTTCTTAGCTTCTCCTTGGGAGACACCTCTGGGTACTTCTTACTGCCTTATGCTAACATTGATCTTTGAGAGACAGAAACCTGACTCTTGCTGCCTTCAAGCAGAGCCCGGTGCCTCAAACACAGGTTACTCGTGCTCTCAGGGAGAAGCTGGCAAGAGAATGAAGAGGGAAGCCACAGCCTGGGAGGAAATATTTGCACAAGACATGTCTGAAAAAGATTTACCCAAGATCTACAAAAAAATAAAACCTCCTAAAACTCAATCCTAAGAAAAAGAACATCCACCTTAAAAAATAGGCAAACAATCTGAAAAGATGCCTTACCAAGCAACATAAACAGATGGCAAAAAAGTGTATGAAAAAATCCTTGACATTGTACATCGTCTGTTGTTATGGTTTAGCTCTGAATGTCCCCCGAGGTCTCCCGCGTTGGAAGGTGACTGGATTGTGGAGGTGCCACCCGCATTGGTAGATTCATCCTGGACCCAGTGCAAGTGGCTGAAGGCACTGCCGGAGGGTGGGGTGAGGTTGGAGGAGGTCCCTGGGGTTGTGACTTGCAAAGGTCTAGCCTTGTCCCTGGCTCCAACCTTCTCTCTGTCTCTTTCCTACTGGCCACATGGGGAGCAGCTGTCCTCCACCTCGCCCTTCCTTGGAACATTTCTACCTTGGAACCAGCCTGCCACAGACTGAACTAAAGAACTACAAGCGAAAACAGCCCCCTCCTGCTATAAGTTCCAGGTGTTGAGATAGGAATAAACAATCGAGTACTAATTATTCCTCTTGAAATTATTCCTTCCAAGGCGCTAGAATTTGGATTACTTTCAGAGCACCTTCTCTTCCAGGACAGTGTTGAGAACAAAGGAGTGAGATGCTTGTAATTACTGGCATTTGAATGCTCAGGTGTCATGGGGAGCAAAAAACCAGGAAGCAAACACTGACATACCCTGGTGACTATGAGTACACCCAAGGCTTCCTCTCTCTAAAGAAGCACATCAAACACTGCAGAGAAGAGGGGCAGACATCACTAAAATAAGTTAACCAGTCATTGTACAGAAAAAATAAGTGAATTTGAAAAACAAGCCCTGCTGAGCATGGTGATGCATGCTTGTAATCCCAGCACGCGGGAGGCTGAAGCAGGAGGATCACTGCAAATTCGAGACCAGCCTGGGCTACAAAGTGAGCTCAAAACTAGTCTGAGCCAAACGGGAAGACTCTGTCTAAAAAGAAAAAAAGACAATATTGTACTAAACAGGAAATATTAATAAAGATGGAAAATATAAGAAAGGAAAAAACAAACTGAAATCATGAATCAAAAGTATGACCATTGGCCGGAGGCGTGGTGGCACCTGTAATCCCAGCACTCCAGAGGCTGAGGCAGGAGGATCATTGCAAGTTCAAGACCAGCCAGCACTACGTAGTGAGTCAAGGCCAGCCTGAACTGCATAGCAAGACCCTGTCTCAAAAAGACAAAAAAAAAAAAAGTATGACCTTCTGAGTCCATTTCTTCTGCCACCTTGGTGTTTTTAGGGTACATGGTCTGAGTATATGGTCCTGTGCATCAGCCTGACCTAGATCTGACTCTCCTCACACTGGTCGCAGCTGCTGCCCATACCTCCAGTAGGATGTTTATGTCTTGGATTTCTATTTGTTTCTTTTTCATGGACTATAATTCTTCACTAAATTGGTCATTCAGGGCCAGGGATATAGCTCAGCAGTGGAGCTCCTGCCTAGCAAATGCAGGGTCCTGAGCTCAATTCCCAGTACCAAAAAAATTGGTCATTCATATTTTGGATCATTTTAGTTAACTCTACTAGTTGTTTTTTTTTTATTTGTACCTTTTTCAAGCTCACTGACCACTCTTGTTTATTAAGACCGCTATCTGTTTAGTCATATAACCCTTTCACTAAGTTTGTTTCTTCTTTTATTGTTTTATATAATTCAACCATTTGGTTTTTGCTTTCCTCCCCATCAATGCCTCCTGGATATCAGAACCAATACTGTCAAACTGGCTATACTATCAAAACTGATATAGAAAGATACTGTGATCCCAATCATAATACCAAGAATACCCCTCACAGAACGAGCAAAACCCACACTAAAATCTATATGAATAACAAGAGACCCAGAGAAGCAAAAGCAATCCTGAGCGACAAAAGCAAAGCAGGAAGCATCACAACCTCAGATTTCAAGTTATATTACAAAGCTACAGCCATAAAAACAGCTTGGTACTGGGACAAAAACAGACACGTGGGTCAATGAAACAGAACAGAGGATGCAGAAATAACCTCAGGTAGCTTTGGTCATCTGATGTTTGACAAAGGAGCAAGAATCATGCACGGGAGAAAGACAGCCTTTCAATAAATCATCTATGAAAACTGCTTACACACATGCATAAGACTGAATTCAGACCCATATCTTTCACCATACACTAAAATAAAATAAAAATGGATTAAAGACCTAGATGGAGACAGAAACATTTAATCTGCTTGAAGACAAAATAGGTAAAACTCTTGAAGACACAGCCATCAGTAAGAATTTTTTACACATAACCCCAACAGTATAAGAAATAGCATCAAGAATCAATAAACAGGATTATATCAAATTAAAAAGATTCTACCTAATAAAATAAACTATGAATAGAGTAAAGAGACAGAATGGGAAAAATTTTACCATCTACTCCTCAGATAGAGGATGAATATTTAGAATATATAAAGAACTCCAAAAAATAGACCTCTAAATAAAAACCCAATTAAAAAATCAGCAACTAAATAGATACTTCTCAGAAGAAGTACAAATAGCCTATAAATATGTGAAATAAATGTTCAAAATCATTGTTCTGAGAGAAATGCAAATTGCAACAACACTGTGATTCCTTCTTACCCCAAAAGAGTGGCAATTATCAAGAAATCAAACAATAACAAATGTTGGCGAGGCTGCACAGAAAAAGGAGCCCTCCTTCATTGTTGGTGGCCAGTGAACTAGTATAACCACTATAAAAATCTCATCGAGATGCCTCAAAAACTAAAAATAGAAATATCACTTTGATAGACCTATACCTCTCCTGGGTATAGTCATGAAAGAATTATAAGACAGCATACTATACTATACTACAGTAATATACACATACCCATGTTTATAGAGGCACAATTTGCAATAGGTAAGCTCTGGAAACAATGTGGATGTCCATCAACAGATGAATAGATAAAGACAACATGGCATAGATGGAATGGAATATTATTCAGCCACAAAGAAAAATGAAATCATGTCATTTGCAGAAAAATGTATGGAACTCAAGACTATCATGCTAAGCAGAATAAGCTACACTCAGAAAATCATATATCACATTTTCTCCCATGTGAGAAACCTATGAATGAGTTGAACTGAACTGAACTGAACTGAACTGAACTGAATTAAATTGAATTGAATTGAATTGAATTGAATTGAACTGAATTGAATAAAGGAGAGATGACAGAAAACTAGAAGGTAAACTGAAAGATAAGAAAGAGGACCAGTGAGAAGAAAGAGGTAAGGAAGTGAGAAGTAATGTAATTTAAAACCACTGACATATGTTAAAATGCATGTGCTAAATCCCTAAAATGAAATTCATCTGCATGACTAATATTCTGCATTATTAAAAAATTTTAAGAGCAACAGTAAAGATAATTAATCACACAATTAAAATATACAGAATAAGGTATATTTTTCCTCTTTTCTTTCTTTACGCTATCTCAAAAGCAATCGTAAAATTGTGTGTGCGTGTACACAAAGCAGAGATTATCAGACTGTGCAGACTTTACTCAAGTACATACTATCCACTAAATATACGCTTTAGATTAAAGATGCCAACAGATTGAAGGTAAAAGGGTAGAAAAGGATACATAAGGCCAACACCAATTTAAAGAAAGCCTGGAGCACTATACAGCTCTCAAACAAAATGTACTTCAAAACAAAAAAAGTAATGCTAGAAATAAAGGGACATTTTGCAAATATAAAGAGACAAGTAGCTGGGGATCTAGCTCAGCGGTCTAAGCGCCTGCCCGGCAAGCGCAAGGTCATGAGTTCAATCCCCGGTGCCACAAAAAAAAAAAAAAAAAAAGAGACAAGTATTAGGAAGATATAATTATAAATATATATGTACATAATAATAGAGTGCCAAAGACTGGAAGCAAACACTGGCAGAAACAAATGGGCAAATTGACACTCAGAGTTGCAGGATTTAACATCCCACTTTAAATAATGGCTAGGACAACTACAGAGTATCAAAAAATTAAGTATGAGAGTTTAATAATATCATAAACCAACAGGACATGACAGGCACTTATAGAACATTCCTTCCAACTACAGCAGTATATATTCTTTATGAGTGTGTGGTACTGGGGGCTGAACTCAGGCCTCTATGAACTACATCCCTAGTCATTTGGATTCCTTTCTTTCTTTCTATTTTTTTTCAAGATAGGGTCTCACTAAGCATCAAGTTATCGAGGCTGAACTCAAACTTGCATTTCTCCTGCCTCAGCCTCCCAGAGTGCCGGGGTCAGAGGCATACCCCACCATGCCATATACGTATATATGTACACTCTTAGTGGACATTCTTCCTAAGAACACAGGAAATATTCTCCAGGATGTAGTATGTGCTCAGCCATAAAACAGACCATAATAAATTTTACAGGACAGAAAAAATATAAAATATCTCTGACCACAATGAAATGAAGTTAGAAACCAATAACAGGAAACATTTTGGAAAATTTACAAACATGTAAAAATTATACGATGCATACTAATATTTACTGATCAAAAAAGAAATAAAATGGAAAATCGAAACTACTTTAAGATGAAGACACTACACAGCAAGACCCCTGAGATGTAGCTAAAGCAATCTTAGAAGGAAATATGTAGCTGGAAATACTGGTAATAAAAAAGAATTTCTCAAATCACATAACTCTTTTCCTAGGATTAACACTAGGAAAATACTAGCATGCTAAATTAAAAAAGAAAAAACTATATAATATTGATTAGACTTCAAATAATGAAATAGAAAAGTTAATGAAACCAAAAGCTGCCTCTTTGAAAAGATCAATATAATTGACCAGTCATTAGCTTGATTGACCAAGAAATAAAAGAAAGGAGTCAAATTAATGGAATTATGAATAAAAGAGGAAATTTTACAGAATTTTCTTAAACAATGAAGGAATTCAGTGAAAAGGTGCAACCTTATTGAAAACCTTTTCCAGCAAGAGAAACCACCAACAGAGTGAAGAGACAACTCACAACGTGGGAGAAAATGTTTGCCAGCTGTGCTTCAGATAAAGGATTACTATCAAGAACATATAAACAACTCAAAAAAATTAGACCTCCCAGATTTACAGACCCAATCCAAAAATGGGCATCTGAGATGAATACACACTTCTCAGACAAAGAAATACAAATGGCAAATAAACGTGAAAAAATGCTCAACATCACTGGTCATTTGAGAGATGCAAATTAAAACAATACCAAGATTCTATCTCACTCCGGAAACAATGGCTACTATCAAGAAATCAGTCAATAACAAATGTTGGAGGGGCTGTGGGGAAAAATGAACCCTTTTCCACTATTGATGGGAATGCAGACTGATGCAACCACTGTGGAAATCAGTGTGGAGATTCCTCAAAAAACTAGGACTAGAGGTTCCATTCAACCCAGCTATTCCTCTGCTGGGTATCTTCCCAAAAGAATTCAAAACATCATACCACAGCGATATATGTGTACACATGTTTATAGCAGCAGAATTTATAATACCCAGATCTTGGAAACAACCTAAATGCCCATCAACTGAGGAATGGATAAAAAAGATGTGGTATTTTTATACAATGGAGTACTATTCAGTCATAAAGAAGGATAAACTGGAAACTTTTATAGGTAAATGGATGCAACTTGAGACCACACTCATCAGTGAAATAAATAAGACACACATATGTAAACATCATATTGTCTCATTAGTGTGAGAAGCTGAAACAACATATGTATATGTGTATGTATATGTATATAAAAAATAGTTAAGATAGTTATACTAAAAAAAATTTCAACAAACTAGAAATACATGAGAATTTCCTCAGCCTATAAAGGATATCTAAACAGCTAATTTAAACTAAACAGGAAAAGACTACATATTTTCCTCTAATACCAGGAACAAGACAAGGATACCCTTTCTCACCACTCCTATTTAACATTGTATGAAGGTTCTATTAGTCAAGGCAGGTAAGAGAAAGGCTAGCATACAGAAAGACTGCTACAGACCTCCAACTCAAGTCCTCGGCTCCCAAAGAAGACAAAATTTAGAAATTTTAGAGCCAAAGTTTTGCTCCAAAGCACACATTTCCATAAGTAACCTCAACTCTATCTTGCTCACTGACCAGTTTTGCAATCTCTCATCAATACTTTGTCCATGAAACAAATAGTGATCTACCTGGTAACTTAATAGCTTTTTTCCCTAGTTGTTTTCTTCCTTTCATTATATTCACAGAAAACCTTCTATGCTTTGCACTCTTTCTAAAAGGAAAAGGCAAGCACGTGATCCATCACTAAAGACCACCTTGTTTCCTCAAGTTTCAGTATTTCAGAATCTGCATTCAGCCAAAAATATGTATATGAATTTAGGGGAAATACCATCTAATAATTTCTACAATAGTTATTATGCTTCCATTAGTTTCTAATAAAAATTGCTTTGTGCTGAGTATTGATTCTGTCATTCAAAATATTTGTCAAATGATTACTAGGTGGAGAAATTCATGCTAAATTCCCCTAATTAAATATAGTAAAAGAATGTAAATTGTGGAATAAAGGACTCAGGTATCTGATAGATACCCATCTGGGAGGCAGTCACAGAGCTGTGAAGCTATCTGAGCCAAGTCACGTAATCTGTATTTCAAACCCTTTTCTGAAAGAAGGTTGTCTACCTCAGGGACACCAGTGACATTTAATCCCAAGTGCCACATCCAGTTGATGGGTAATGATACCTCGAGTCCTGGGAAGAAAGAGTTCCATGATCAATTTGTCATGAATGTCACAATCGTTAAGTGAGGGAGGTTTTGAAAAGAGCATATTTACTCTTTTCTACCTCCAAACCATTTGGATGAAAAGACTGCTCAGTCTATTTAATAAAAAATAATCTGATTCATGATGGTCTATGTTCTAACTTAATATCATATTATCAATGGTAACATTTTGAATATTTGCATCCCTTTATTTTAATTGACCATAAATTATGGGGCTTTAGAGTATAATACCTTTTGTAAGTGCCTAAGAATACCTAGAATAATAATTTTCATGTCTTTTTGGTTTTTCTATTTCTTTTATGTAGATTTGCTTCAATCATGTTTCTCTCCTGAAATTCTATTTATAGCTCAAGGGCCAAATAAAACACTTATTGCTCTGTGATGTCCTTCATGTCACCTATGGTTTACATAGGTGTCACCATACTTTGCATTACTATAGTACACTGTTCATATACTTTTTATGGTGCTTACTATAGAGACCTCGTCAAACCACAGTTGTCTGTTGTCTCATCTGGTTTATAAATTTATCGGGCAGAGATTATCTCTATATTTCTCAACTTCCTTGACACAAACATACTCAAACTCTCTTTGGCCAACAAGGGATTTATCAGCACATGTAACTCCAAATCCTGGAGACAATTAGATGCAGGGATTTAAATCACATTGGCCAAGATCTTGTCTGCTTTTCTTTTTCCTCCTGAACACCAAGTTTGTCTTGGCCATATGCACTTTCAACTATGGACATGTTTCTCCTTCCAGTGGTGAAGGATGGACACTAACAGCTTGGGCTTCTACAATCCAAGTTAACTGTGGTAGGCAGCTTTCTGTCACTGGAACAAAATACTTGAAATCATTAATATATAAAAGATTTACTCTGGCTCACAGTTTTAGAGGGTCCAGTCCATTATCAGGAGGACTCGTTCTTCGGCCTCTGGTGGAGGTGCCAGATGGCAGTGGCTGGGAGCACATAGCAAAATGAAAATTCTCACATCCCAGCCAGGAAGGAAAAGGGAAAGGAGAAGGCATTCCCCAGTTAGCTAATGACCTCCCCCTAGGGCTCTCAGCTTCCAAAGACCCAAGACCTCCCAAGAGTGCCGCTCTAGGAACCAAGCCTTTAACACATGGGCCTTTGAAGGAAATTCCAAACCCAAACCAAAGCTACAGCATTTACCAAGCCAACGAAATAGAAAGCCTCCTTTTTAATGCACCTATATGATCCCCAGAGAAGTGCTCTGATGCAGAGTGGAGGTCATGTGCTCACCACTATCAGTCCCTGTGTCTCCCACGACAAAGCACTATGCCACCTTCCCCCCACTGCTGTGTTTGCAAACCATATCTATAAACCCTTGATGCCTCTCTTCTCCAGGAAAAGAGCTCATTCGCCTTCTGCTCATGTGGACTGGGCTCAGTGGCTCACTGCCTAAGTCAGGGCTCCCATCTGAGACATAGTAGGAAGAGCAGTACCTACTCCATGTGTTTAAAGTTTGAATGACACAATGCATGCAAAAGTGCTCGGGTCCATCCCTACTGCATGGCAAGCTTTCAATACATGTTAGCTTTATGGTTACCATTATGATTATTTCACGCTAAAGAAAACGAGACTGAGAAAAATTAAGTGATCTGCCCAAGGTAGCTAAGCTGGGAAGTGACAGGTTAAATCTGATTGCAAGCCATGTCACAATCTCTTTACAACATAAAGCAGAACTTGCTACTAGTGAAAGATTAGGTCAGTTAGAGTTCTGAAAATGGAAAAATAATCAAATAATTTTGGCACACCCCTTTCGTGAAGCATTCCACAAACCAATTATAGTGAAATAAAAGAATTATTTTTCCAACATGGAAATAAAATCAATATCTATTACTGCATTTTTCAAACATTAAAAGCATACACTAGGTCTTTTATTTAAGAAAGATGAAGACAGGGAAATAAATCCTTAAAAGATGCATACACCAAGGCTCCCTCTGCTCTGTGAGAGTGTGGGAGCTTTTCTTATTACTCTACTCACTTCTCTGTATTTCAACGTATCCATATTGAATAGGTTTTGTCTCAAAATACATGTTTTAAATTCCCAAGAAGGAAACCTTATTCTGCATCGCACACCTGCCTTGGAACCTCAGCTACAGCCCAGCACATCAAGAACGCACGACTTGCCCATTGGTTGGCCATGTTACCATCTGCGATTTGTTTGAAAGACCTAGTTTTAGTCATAGGAAAGTTTAATATTTCATGGATTTTTGGTGTGAACTATGTAGAATGGCAGGGAAAAAACCCTGAATTTCCCATCCTCCCTAGTTTCCTGGGACATAACCATAGATCTAATGCTCTTCCTTATGCCTGAAAGAACCACAAAACTCTTTTATCTTGCAAAACTGAAACTCTATATCCATCACGCTATCAAAATTTCTTCCTCTTCCCATCTCCTGGTGACCACCATTCTACTTCCTATTTCTGGATACTCATGTAAGGGAAATCATACAGTATTAGTCTCCTTGTGACTGGCTTATACTCCTTCATATGGTATCTTCAGGGTTCATCCATGCTATAACAAATGTCAGAATTTTCTTCCTTTTTAAGGCTAATTAATAAATCACTGCATGTTTTCACTGCACATTTTGTTTATTTATCAGCAGTCACTTGGATGTCTTCCATTCACTGGTTGATCTAAATAATGGTGCGATCAGTATGGATGTACAAATACCTCTCCAAATTTCTGCTTTCAGTTCTTTCAAGTACATAACAGAAGTGGAATTGCTGGATTATACACCATTTGTTGAAAAGATTATCTTCCTCCTTCACTGAATTATTTTGACCTGCTTGCTGAAAATCATTTACCACATATGTGAAGGTTTATTTCTGGGATCTCTGTTTTATCCCATAGTTTTATGCATCCATCTTTATGCCAGTACCACACCAATTTGATTATTATAGCTTTGTAGTAAATTTAAAAGTATGAGAATTTGTGTTTTTCACAAATTTTTAAATGCTATTCAAGGTCCTTTTGGGATAGGAGATAGATAGATAGATAGATAGATAGATATATATATATATTTTTTTTTTTTGGTACCAGGGATGAACTCACAACCTTGCACTTGCCAGGCAGGCACTTGTGCTGCTGAGCTAAACCCCTGACTGATTTTTCTATTTCTGCAAAAAAGAAAAAAAAATGAGATTTTGAAGAAGATTTTACTGTAGATGGCATCATGCAGTATTTACATTTTAATAATGCAGAATCTTCAAATCCAAGGAGATGGAATATCATTCCAATTATCAGAATCTTTCTTAATTTCTCTAATGACTTTCTTTTACTTTTCTAGCTCCTGTTGTATTTTACTAAATATTGCATTTTTCTTCTGTAGTGTATTGAGGTCCCCTAACTATTACTTAGTTTGACCTTGTCCAATATATAAAATGTAAGCATTTGGAACTCTTAATACAATTAGTAAGGAATATGTTATGGTTGATCCTGCATAGTCTAGAATAGTTGGTGGTAACATCATGAATCTAACAGCCCATATTAGTAAAATACTACTTATTTAATAATGGAAGAAAAAATATATATCTACATAGGAAACTTCTGAAAAAGCAAACATTAGAGTCCTCAACTTTTGTCTGTTGTCAGTAGCTAAGGCATTTCCTTGTGAAAATGCTATGGAGTTGTTATGGAGATGATAGAGATGACAATTAAGATACAGACAGAAATAGGGTAAGATTTTTACAAAAGTTAGTAAGCCTTAAGTTTGCATGTAGCCTGTTTACATGTTATCACAAATCGTCAAATATTTTTCAGTAAAATCCCCTACCCTAATATTCTTTCTTTTAGTCTCCCTAAGAAGTCACAAACACAGAGGTGCCTGTTAGTAACCAATTTACAAGAGATTAGAAACCAAGAGCCAGGATGTAATAGGGCATGAATGCATGAGAATGTCTAATGCCTTTTGAGAATTCTAGTGGGAAGAAAT
Organism: Cuniculus paca; assembly: GCA_004365215.1. NCBI lineage: Eukaryota > Metazoa > Chordata > Mammalia > Rodentia > Cuniculidae > Cuniculus > Cuniculus paca. The sequence continues at coordinate 30,295 of RJWT010004449.1, forward strand.
TCTTTCTGTTCCAGTGAAGACAATCTGAATTGATCTGGTTTTTTGTCTCTAGAACTGCAACCTGAAATTGCAGAAATATTCAAGAAGGTAGAAGCAGTCGCTAAAAAATGAGAAGCTGTAAGGAAGTCAAGTCAAAGTTAAAAGATGAGTTATGCAATAGTAGAAACTGCTACTAGCATAGCATCATCATACCTAGTCTCTGGTAGCAGTAATCAGCACTAGTAACAGCAACCAGAGCTGTAGGTGGGGGACAAGAGGCCATCCATCCCCATGGAATCACTCAAAAGCAAATCCAGTCTTTTCACTCACCTATGTAAAATGACTCTTGAGACATTTCTGCCTGAAACTGAACCTCCCTAAGGGATTCTATGTGATCTACTTCATCTCTCCACCTCCAGCTCACAGCTCCCATCACCTGTTATCCCGAAGTCACCATGGTCCCCCATTCTGAATGACATTCTGTTCCTAGAATGGATTGTGCCGTCCCTTAGTTCTTGGCCACTGGGCTTACTGTGTTTTTCCTGAAATACCAATCCCCACCTTCTTCTTCTAATCTATCACTCCTACATAAATTACAATGCCCAAGACCTTCTCTTAGAGGGTCTGTGTGAGCTTCCTCTGTTTATTTATTTGCCCTTCCTGGAGTGATTTGAAAATTCTTTGAGGATTGATTGTTTTTGCCATTTTATTCCCAGGCTTAGTCCAATGCCTGACACATATTAGGAGCTCGGTAGGGGTTTGTTAAATTAGCCCAGTATTTATTCAGCTAAAACTTGAAAAGAAAGATTATTGAACTTGAAAAGAAAATTATATTATGAAACAATGGGAATCTGACAGTGACAAAATTATTAAATGAAATTATTAAACAAGTCAGAAGATCACTTTGAGTAAATGAGGCAACTCCTAAAAAGGCAGGTCTGCACAGGTTGACACCTGGTACTCCCCATCCACTCTTCCATCCTTCCTGCTCGTCAACCCTCCCGGCTGCACTGCCATCAGCTCTTCCGCTAGCTTTGCCTATAGCTCTGTGAGCTTGTTGAGAAGATGGACCATGCTTTTTTATCTCTGGCACTTGACAAATGTTACATGAATGGATGAGACAAAGGCATGAATCTTCTGCACTAAACAATATGACATCAAACCATAGAAAGTAAAAACCATTGTAAATGAAAGTAGGAATGACAGTTATGCAATCAAGAGATATTTTAACACAGCACCATCAATCTATGACAAATCTATTCAATAAAAAATAAATAGGGCATCGAAGAATTGGATTACATAACAAAGTTACATTAATACACACTGAACTTTGTAACCCCAGAAATAGAAAATCCTTTCATAAATCAAACATTTACAAAAATGGATCATGACTAGCCCAAAGAACTTTCTGCACAAAGTACGAATTATATAGAACAATTTTCAGTAGTATATACAAAAACAAAAAAAAGAAAAGAAATAGCAGAAGTTTTTAAATACTCAATTTATCCTTGGAATGTAAATTATCTTTTCCTAAATGATTTAAATTACCGTGGCAAAAGGAACGTTTAAATTTAAAGGCAAGATAAATCACCATAAAAGCAAGTCGGTACAAATAAGTAAATAAAAATCTAACATAAATCAAAACTACAACAGACAAAAATTAATATGTAAACAATAAGCTCTTAAAAATATCTCCCAGAGCCATAAAAACTTAATGGCTTTAAAAACAAAGACCTCAGGAGCTAAAGATGGTGGAACAGTAAGCAGCAGAGTAAACAGTCTCTCTCAGAGAAACGGTTCAGATGCCGGAATACAACATCATGGAGAGGACAAGAAGGAAGGAACTGGGTCCCCTGAACCAAGGAAGAATCTAAAATATGACTCGAAGCCCACAAAGAGAATAAAAAGAATTTAAACAAAGAAGAAGGTGGTGGTTGGCAGTGCCTCAGCCTGGAGCCGGATTCACCCCACCAGAAGACCTGCTGAGCCTGGAGACATGCACAGTCGAGGTTGCGGTCATGGTTGCAGCTGCGGTCGACCCCGGAGGTCTCTGCGAGGAGGAGCAGGAGTGAAGGAGAGCTGCAGGCGTGGAGATCTGTGCTGGCAGTGGGTGAGTGTTTGGAATTCCACCCCACCCCCACCCCACGGGAGAGAGTGGTCGGCCGGGCTCCATCTTGGAGTTGGGCAGGTTGCCCCCTCTTGGGGCCAACATGGCTAACTACTGGCGTCAGTGCCAGGTTGTGGGCAGACCCGCAGAAGTTGCCTGAAGGAAGCCAGAAAAAAAAAAACAGTCATTTGCGAGCTCCAGGTTGTGGGCAGACCTGCGAAGCTGATTGGTTGGAGATCGGCTCCCATGCGCATTTCAGACAATATCACTAAACAGCTTAGATTCCCAGGGCCTGACAAGGTCTGCTCCCATGCAAACCCCAGATGGCTTGGTCCCCAGTTCAGTGCAGAGACAGAGGCACCCAACATCAGATTTACGTAGCCAGCACTGGCTAGAAAAGACAAACAGCCTAGCTTCGGAGAAGTTGTGGCCAGTGCTGGGGTGCCTGGGACCACACTACTCAGGGGTAGAAGAAATCAAGAATATGCCAAGACGAAGAGGGAGAGGGCAATCTCTGGCATCCAACCCAAGCGGCGCAATTCTACAAAAGGAAAACATGGAGATCGAGAATTGCACACCTGAAATGTCTGAAGTGCTCTCAATTGAAGTGAAGAAACAACTTCAGGAAGCTATATGAGAAATTAGAACAGAAATTCTATCCCAGGTGAAACAAATGAAAACCATAATAAAAGAAATACTAAGCATCTCTAAAGAAGACACAGATAAAAAAATAGAGGAGCGTAGGAAAATGAAGGAAACCATGAATGAACAGCATAAGAGAGATTTAGAATGCATGAAACAGATTCAAAGAGATATCCAGAATATTAAACATTCATTCAAAAGCTGGCAAGTTGACATGAGGGAAACTAAAGAAAGACTTTCAAAGCTTGAAGACAGGGTTGCAGCCTATGATTGTGAAAGGAAAGATCTCTTAAAAATAACAAGGTCTCAG
>RJWT010004450.1:0-33354 GCA_004365215.1 Cuniculus paca
CAGGTGTCAGGGCGCAAGGAGCCATCTCTGCCACAGCCTTGAGAATTTCACCTGCTACTTCCTGCCTGGCTTCCCAGTGTCCCTGAAGTGGACATGAATGTGACAGTTCCTGCAAAGTGATGCTGGGCAGGAGATGAGAACAGGGATCTAATGTGTGTAATGTAGTTGGCAGCTCCTGCTCTTGTTAAATTTCTTCCTATGAACCTCGAGCCTCAGTGACAATCAGAGTTAATTCTTCAAAGCAGATGCCCTCAAACACTCAGATTATTACTTGTGTGGTTCTCTGGTGGTTATGCCTTCTAGAAAGCTCTGGCTTCCAGCGGGTACTCTATACTACACTCAGCATCACAGGTCCCCTTGCAGTACTTCCCAGGTAGGGCTTGGTATGCAAAACCCCAAGACAGCATGGAGGAACCCTGAGATGTGTCTGTCCTGGCTCACTTGACTCTGGCTTTCCAGCTTTTTTCCTGTGAAACTACCTGGCGTGAACCCCATTGAAGGCAGGAAGAAAAGTCAAGGGACAGCTAAAGGGCCTTATGCCTACCCCATGTGTTTCAGGTGCTGGCTACCACATGACACTAGTGAAGGAGCCACATTGCAACCCCAAAGCCATCTCCCAGCTGGTGTACCACCACATCCCCAATGCCACTCTGGAAAGTAGCGCCGGGGCTGAGCTGTCTTTTATTCTTCCCAAGGAGAGCACACACAGGTATGTCTCCTAGAAAGATGAATATACAGGTATGCCTCCCAGATAATATCCACACAGGTGCAAATCTGAGAGGGAACCTCCATGCTCAGTCACCTACTCTGCCCTCTCTGGTTCAGCCAGGGGGCATCTCTTAGCCCCTGAGCCATGGATGGTCAGCCCATGGGGAATATTTGGTTGGATCAAGGGAGCTAGGCCTCCTGGGTAGGGATGGGGGAAGTGTAACTTGTTCCTGAGTTGGAGAGACAAACCTGACTCATTGCAGGAGCACTCAGTACCTACCTGCCATCTGATTTCAGAATTTGAGACAAGGCATTTGTTTCATCACTGTCACACAGGGTAGACCTACCAATACAGGAGGAAAAAGCCAACTCTTGATTCACATTCAGGAACTTTGTCTGGGCAACTTTTTTTTTTTTTTTTTTTGGTACTGGGGTTCAAATTCATGATCTCACACTTGCTAGGCAGTCACTTGTGCCACTGAGCTATATCCCCAGCCTCACATTCAGAAACTTTGTGATTTATATCTTAAAAGTACATGTAATCATTTTACAGAGTACTTGGCTTTTTTTTTTTTTTTTTTTTTTTTGTACTGGGAATCAAACACAGGACCTTGCACTTACCAGACAAGCTCTGTGCCACTGAGCTATATCCCCAGTCCCCTTGGTTTCTTTTTAATGATGTTCATTTCAGTAGCCATGCCTGCTTTGGCTCCAACTTTATTCAAGGTTAGTTCTAAGCCAAAAAAAAGCTTTCCAAATTTTTCTCCTCTGCCTTTTGTCACCAATTCTCACTATAAATTTAATTAAAAGCAACCAGCAGTACCCATGCAACAGTCTAAATGTTGGGCTGTCCTGAAATGTCCTTGGCCAGATTAATTAATCCTCCACCTTTAATATGTTTTCTGCAAATTCTTAGGATATAAGCAAAAGGTAGATAAGTTTTCTTCCAGAGTGTAGCACCCATAACCCCTAATTAAACTGCTAATGGAACCTTTATTCCCAGTAGAATCCTTCTGAGCCTGATCTTTCTGTCTGCATTCCTATTAGCTTTCTGGTCTTCTGAGCTCCAACTAGACTCCCCCATCAGGCTCTGCTTACAGCATTCTAGAGCTCCTGTATCTTGTATCTCCAAACCTTCTGAACTCTTCCCATAAACCACTTCCAAAATCTTCTAAACTGCATGATCAGATATATTCACAGCAATGATCCCACTTCTCTGGTACCAAATTTCTATATTAATCAGCTTTCCCATGGCTGGACACAACACCCAACACCTACAAATTAACAAAGGAGAAGTTGGCTTATGTTTTAAGAAGATTCAGCTGACTCCAAGACAGAAATGATATGGCAGAAGCTACTTAGTTCATGACAACCAGGAAGCAGAGCAGGAGACCAACCCTAGAGAGGAGTGGGCCAGGGACCATGCCTAAATCTCAAGGCAGTGCATCCACTTCTCACTCAGACACTTCCAGAAGTGTGTTCACCAATTCTCAAGATGGAACCCCAAAGCCATTCAAGTTGACATTCCCCACACCCAACTTCCACATAGCCCAACTACTTCATTATCATGTACTCGTTTTTTTTTCCCAAAAATTATGCTAATAAAAAACCTTCTTTAAAAAAAGCCTTCTAGTTAACTCTTGTCCAGATCTCCAATTACTATCCCAAGACAGATTCCTAATAGTGGGGGGAGTTATTACCAAGTTTGCATCCAGAAATGAGGTTTGGCTCCACTTCTTCATCAGCAGGATAGGAGAATGTGCACTTTATTCCATGGTTGTGGCTTTGAGTAGAATTTTTTTCCCAATATTTGTATATTGAATGAGTGAAAAAGCACACAGCCACTTGACTGGCCCTTTTCCAGTTCCTGCCAACAGGAAGTGGTACTTTGCCATGCCTGTTGGCTTTAAAAATTGCTGCTTTGGGAAATGTATGTGTCTTTTGCTCACTTATGGGCCACTTTTAGATATTCATATCAACCAGTTTGTTACAACTTTCTCCAATTTGTTGTGTTTCCCTTTGTGAGATTTTTTTTTTCTCATACAGATTTTACATTTAATGTGTCATAAATTTCCCACTATGATTTCATCCATTACTTTTATTCTCAGAAAGTGTTACCTGGACCTGTGACTAAATGAAGGAATTGTTTAGAGATGAATTATCTAGAAAGTCTCTGAGAAGTACCTCAACACTCCATGTCTTTTTTTCAGATTTGAAAGTCTTTTTGCTAAGTTGGAAAAGAAGCAGAAAGAATTGGGCATTGCCAGCTTTGGAGCCTCTGTCACCACCATGGAGGAAGTCTTTCTTCGGTCAGTGGGCATGGGCTCCTTATGGTCTGGACCTGGTGCTGAGTTCATTTTGTTAAAAGACAGCTGAAGGGAATCAGTGTGATTCTTCCCTTAACCAGAGAGAGGGTGCATCAGATAGTTGGGGCAGAGCAGCAGCATCATCAGGGCTCCAGTGCAGATGTGACCATATCAACACCTGCACACTAGGGAAGCTGCAAGGCATGTGTGTGAGCTTCCTGTGTCCCTCCTGGGAAGACCACTCCACAGATGGGTCAGGGCAGCACCAGGCCTGCTGAGCTCTTCTAGGCATAGGTTATCTTCAGGATGCCCAAGTCTGCACCAAAGATGTCAAGTGTAACTTTCTGACCTTCAGAATTACAGGGTGATTGCTAGACCATTGACACACTTACCAGACATCTTGAATGCTTACTTGACAGATAACAGCTAAGAACTCAATAAAAATATATGTGGGGCTGGGGATCTAGCTCAGCGGCCTGCCTGGCAAGCGCAAGGTTGTGAGTTCAATCCTCAGTGCTGCAAAAAAAAAAAAAAAAAAAAGTGAGATAGATAGTTCTTCTTGGGGAGTTCATGGCCTAGAGAGGCAACAGAATAAGTGACCATAAGTTACAAGGCCATGTGGCGAGTGTCCTGTGGACATCTGCCCCAGAGGGCTGTGGGGACCATTGGGAAAAGCCATTGTGACCACAGGGACTGGCAGAGAAACGAGGCTAAGAAAGAGCCTATGTGTTTACAGAGTCCCCAGAATCTAAGGCTGGCGAAAGAGGAAGAAGGGAGAAATTACTCACTGACTCTTGTCCAGCACAGGGCAGAGCAGGGTAGATCTTGGTAAATCTTGATTGAATTAAAAGTGTGCTGGCCTGGTGTCAGTGGGCCTGGAGGTCAGTCCCAGGTTGCTCTCAGCAACCACAGGACCTCTTGTCTCTTCATTTCTCAGGATCTAGGGCCTCTGTGAACCCTTGCATTACTTTTTTCCCTCATTCATATTTAGCACATGGTCCCAACCTGCCCCCTAGCTCCGGTGTTGTGCCTAAACTCCAGGCCCCCACACCTGACAGTGGTCTCTCTAAGCGCCTAGTCTCAGGGAAAAAAATTATCACAGACACTCTGCCCAGCCTACCTAGGATCTTCTGGCAGAGTCAGCCAGCAGCATCCATAGGCAGCTCAGACAATGAATGGCTGTTTTCAACTAGAAGGAAAGGGAATATTGGAGAGATGACACTATTTGGTGTCTCTGACTCATGTCTGTTAGTCTTAAAGGATAAATGAGACTGAGAAAATCAATGGAGGGACCCAGGGTGGGGCCCACAGAGTAGAGACCAAGGCCCAAAGGCAAGATGGAGAAGAGGAAGCCAGTGGGCAGGTCCTCTGGCAGGCTCACAGCTGAGAATGGCCCAGGTAAGCTTGGTTAGGCCAGATCAGAAAGCACCTCACATGTTCAGTGGCTTTAGGGCTATTTCCTGACAGGGAATTGCTAGAGGGCTTTATGTTTGGGGATTTGTTTTGTTTCATTTTTTGTGGTACTGGGGATTGAACCCAGGGCCTCTGTGTATGCTTGCCAAGTGCTTTACCACTGACCTACTCCCTCAGGCCTGTGTGTTTTTAAATAACAACTTTCCTAGCCAGGTACACTGGTGCACAACTCCCAGCTGAGGCAAGAGAAGGTGAGGCAAGAGGATGGAAGTTTGAGAAACCAAAGTTTGAGGGGCTGTCTCAAAAAAAATTTTTTTAGCTGGGCATGGTGGTGCATGCCTGTAATCCTAGCACTTGAGATCACTGTGAGTTCAAGACCAGCCTGTGCTCTATAGTGCATTCAAGGCCAGCTTGAACTACATAGCAAGACCCTGTCTCCAAAAAAAAAATTTTTTTTTTAAGGCATAGGGTTGCTGCACAGTGGTAGAACACTACTGGATTCAATTCCCAGTACCACCAAAAAAAAATTTAGTAGAATATAATTCACATAATAGTAAAAAAACAAAAAAAATTATTATGGTACTGGAAATTGAACCTAGGGCCTTTGCAATGAGCTACGTCCCCAGCCGTTATTTTTTTTTTTTTTTTAAACAGGGTCTCACCAAGTTGCTAAGTTAGCTGGGCTTGAATTTTCAGTCCTCCTGCCTTACCATCCTATAGTATTAGGATTACAGGCATGGCCTACCATGATCAACTTTTTAAAAAATCACCTTTTTGATGTGTACAATTTAGAGTTTCTTGTGTATTCACACAGCTTGCAGTTCTCACCATAATCAATTTTAAAACATTTTAAATAGCTGGGTGTGGTGGTGCATGACTGTAATCCCAACACTTGGGAGGCTGAGGCAGGAGGATTACCACAAATTCAAAACCAGCCTGGGCTACATAGTTCAAGAAAGACCAGGCTGGACTACATAGCAAGACACCATCTTAAAAAAAAAAAAAAAATATATATATATATATATAAAATCACACACACAATAACAAAAAAACACACAAATTTTATCATCCCTCCCCCCAGAAAAATCCATACCCACTATCAGTCACTTTTCATCTCTTCTCTCTCCTGTCCTGAGAACCACAGATCTCCCTTCTGTCTCTGTGGATTTGCCTGTTCTGGACATTTCATACAAGTAGAATCACACAACATATGATTTTTGTTTCTGATCTTTCACTTCCCATTGATGTTTTCAGAATCCAGTCACACTGTGGCACATGTCAGAACTGCATTCTTTTCATGGCTGCACAGTACTCCACTGTGTGGACAGACTATGTTTTGTTTACCCATTCTTCAGTTGAAGAACATGTTTTTTGACTATTTGACTATTGTGAATCATGCTGCTATGGATGTTTTGTGTACAAGATTTTGTGTGGACATGTTTTTATTCCTCTTAGATGTATACAGTACATAGTTGTGGATCGCATGGAACTATGTCTGATCTTTTGTCACTCCATTCATGACAAGTGTTCATTCTCATTTTCAGGCTACTGTTAGAAGTACTAAAATAGAAGACCATCAGCTTCTTTATTTTGTTTATTGGTATATTTGTTCACTCATTCATTCATTTAATCATTTACTCATTCCATCACCCATTTGTCCACCCATCTGGCCACTCAGTGACAAGTTAGGGAAACCATCTGTATGTAGCCAAGTAAGACCCAGGGAAGAGAGACAACCAGGTAGGGCACTGCCTCTGGCAACCTTCTGGTTTCATTGAGAGTCTGATCAAAGCCTATATTCATGAGCATGGCCAGATGGGGACAGCACCCACAAAAGCACTGATGCCAGACATCCTGACAGCTGAGCTCAGAGGACTCTATCTCCATTGTGGTCCCAGCACCTGCCACAGGAGACCCCAGCCTTGCACCTGCCCTCCATGCACCTGCATCTGGCCCTGTCATGGCTATTCCAGGATGGTCCTCCTGGAACAGAATTATCTGACTCCCAGTATTACTTTGGCAGTCAGCACCCCGGCTTTCACCTTGCCTCAATCCAGTACTGGCTGTGTGATGAGCCCTCCCCAGCTCCAAGCCCCTGTCCATCTTGAAGGCTCTGGTTATAAATGCTGGCTATGAGAAGCGTCCCTGTGAGAACAAGTTCCCTACAAAGAAGAGCCCAGCTAGTTGTCTCTTTCCCCTGAGCCTTGGCTGTCTACATATAGATGATATTTTGGATGAATTCCAGAAACTCATACTGATGAAGTATGAGTGAAGAAGCTAATGAATAATGACATTGTTTTGCTTCAGAGCCTCTAATGATAGCCTTTTCCTGTATCTTTTCCTTGGAGGAAGATAACTGCTCCCTGCTACTGGGGAGCTGAATTATAACTGCGCCTGTGTTCTGGTACAGGGTTGGTAAGTTGGTAGACACCAGCATGGACATCCAAGCCATCCAGCTCCCTGCCTTGCAGTACCAGCATGAGAGGCGGGCAAGTGACTGGGCTGTGGACAGCAACCTGTGCGGAGTGATGGACCCAACCGATGGCATTGGCACACTCATCGAGGAGGAGCATGCGATGGTCCAGCTCAATACTGGGGTGAGTGGAGGCCTGGGCTAGGGCCCGTTGGCAGTGGGTAAGAAGGTCAGGCGACATGAGCTGACATGGGAGAGTGTCCACAAGGGCAAGTAGAAGACAGTGGGCAAATTATAGCTCATTTTCAGAGGGCAGGCAGAGGAAAAAGAAACTGGGAATACTTCAGTGGAGCCATTAACTGTCATCATGTTCTAACTGGGACACTCAGATATGAAATGTTTGCTTAGTGTGCCAGCAGTGCCCTGCTGGGGAGCCTGCCCTGTGCCTTGCTCTGAGCTGGCTTTCCAGCAATCTCATGAGGTGGGAGTGGGGGGTGTTCCTACTTTACACACAGGAAACCAAAGCCTGAGCCACAGTGGAGTAGTTCACCTTTGGCTGACACTGAAAGGGCCAAGAAGGGATGAGAGTGGGGAACACGGGCCGGTAGTCAGGGAAGCAGGCGAGGTTTGTGTTCTGCTCCTGCATGAGCTGGGCCAGACATGATGGTGTCTCCAGTGAGGGGCAAAAGGAAGACAGGGACTTCAGCTGGTCCCCAAACGTTCTGCAGTAAGTGTCTGCCCTGCCGCCAATCCCGTGTCGGGATCTGCAGGGACATGTTCTCTGGCTGTGGCTGCCTGTATGAATGTCAGCCAGAGGCCCACTAGTGCCATGTAGGAGCAACACCTGCTGTGGACCAATGGGATCAGACCTTGGCTGCAAGGCCAAATGTGTGTCACTTGTGTCTTCTCGGTCACAGCTTGCCCTCCACTGCCAGCAGTTCTGGGCCATGTTCTTGAAGAAAGCCACATACAGCTGGCGAGAGTGGAAGATGGTAGCAGCACAGGTTCTGGTGCCCCTGACCTGTGTCACCTTGGCCCTCTTGGCCATCAACTACTCCTCAGAGGTCTTCGACGACCCCATCCTGAAGCTGAGCCTGAGCGAGTATGGAAGAACCATTGTACCCTTCTCAGTCCCGGGCACCTCCCAACTGGATCAGCAGCTATCAGAACACTTGAGGGACATGCTGCAGGCAGCGGAACAGGAACCCCGTGAGGTGCTAGGTAAGGGGCAGTAGGGCCCGCAGGGATGTAGAGTGGGCAGAGCTCGGCTCCCCACTGTGGCAATGGCAGCCTCTGGGGTGAGTGGTCCTTTATGTCCTGTGCCCCATAGGATGTGAGCAGCATCCCTAGCATTGTCCCCTATGATGTGTTGACAATTAAAAATGCCTTTGCACCAGGCCTGGTGGCACACACTTGTAATCCCAGCACTCTAGGAAGCTGAGACAGGAGAATTGAAAGTTTGAGCCTATCTGGAAAACTTAATGAGTTAGTGAGAAACTGTTTCAAAAATTAAAAAGGGGCTAGGGATGTAGCTCGACGTGAAGGCTCTAGTACTCAATCCCCAATACTGAAAAAAAAAATACTGGAAACAAAAAAAAGCCAGGCCTGGTGGCTCGTGGCTCATGCCTGTAATCCCAGCACTTGGGAGGCTGAGACAGGCGGATCATTGTGAGTTCCAGACCAGCCTGGGCTAGAAAGTGAGCTCAAGGCCAGCCTGAACGGCATAGTGAGACCCTGTCTCAAAAAGACAAGGGCCAGGGGTCTAGCTCAGCGGCCTAAGCACCTTCCTGGCAAGCGCAAGGTTGTGAGTTCAATCCCTGGTGCCGTGAAAAAAAAAAAAAAGCCTCAGACATCACCAAATGTCCCCTGGGGGAAGATCATGTTGACAAATCAGAACAGTTGTCCCAGAGACACAGCATACCTTGCTAGGGGAACATGGTGAGGAGGAGGCATTTATTAGCTAATGCCCTGGTTTCGCAACTGAAATCCCAAAAGCAGAGTGATCTTTGTGTTACCTTGTCTTTGTTTACCAGGCTGGTCACAGTGTGCCTTCATGTGACATGATATTTTCTTCCAACACCTTAAAACTCTAAACCAGTGATGGCAAACCTTTTAGAGCTTTCAGTGATAATAGCCTTTGGCGTCATGCATGCCCTAAGTTTGCCACCACTCTCTAAACCGTCTGTAGCATCCAGGCTTAGAACAAGCTGTGCTGTGGATGAATGGAATGTGCTGGAAGGTTTTCTTAATTTCTTGCTTCCTCTCATATCCTGCCCAGCACCGTGGACACTTAGCAGACGAATGATGAAGTTGGCAACAATGATGTCTTTCTTAAGAAATGCATGACACAGAGGCAGCTGGGAGCATGCTGGCACTGTGGGATGGGGGGGCACATCTGACCAGGCAGGAGCCCCTACAGTCCCTGCTTGGCTCTGCCCACTGTCAGATCCCTGCGAGTAGCACTGAGACACCAGTGGGTGCCCCTGCTTCTCTGCCCCACACCCTTGACGCTGCCTTTACTCCTCAGGTGACCTGGAAGAGTTCCTGGTTTTCAGGGCCTCGGTGGAGGGTGGAGGCTTTAACGAGCGGTGTCTAGTGGCAATGTCCTTTAGAGATGAAGCAGAGGGAACTGTGGTCACAGCCCTGTTCAACAACCAGGCATACCACTCTCCGGCCACCGCCCTGGCCATCGTGGACAACCTTTTGTTCAAGCTGCTGTGTGGCCCCCAGGCCTCCATCGAGGTCTCCAACTACCCCCAGCCCCGGAGCACCCTCCAGGCCGCCAAGGACCAGTTCAGCGAGTACGTGAGCCCCCAACCCAACCCTAGCCCAACAGGTGCCTACACCAGGACTGACCACCAGGGGCACTGTTAGAAATGAGGCACTCTAGATGGGCAAAGCAGTTTTCTGCCCAGCAGACACTGCTGGCTGTCAGGAAAACCTTGTCCCCAGAGTTTTCCACATTCACCTTTCCAGTGGCCAAAAATCGGCCTAAGAGACCTGTCCCACACACACTGTGGTCATCCCCTCTTCTTCCTCCTGTCTTCATCCTCTTCCTCTTCTTGCCAAATAATATTCTATGTTCCAGCAGTATTTGTTAAGACAATTAGGAGGTCGTTAAGCCACAGAATAACATCAGAACTGATTTCTAGAAAGTGTTGCCAGCAACTGTATGCAGAACACACAATGTACTGGGAGGGGAGGGGAAATTAGCAACTGTAGTGATCCAGGCACCCAACAATGGAGTCTAAACTGGGATAGTGTGGACGGAGCATGGCAGGAGTTCCCAGGAGACAGACAGCAGAAAGAGCAACAAGGGGTACTAACCCTAAACGTGTGGAAATAGGTGGCTTGGAGACACATGGAGCTTGGGAGGGGGATGCCGCCCTCTGCCAGAACATGACATCGAGAGAAGGAGCCTTCGTCAAGGAGGGGGATTTTCTGGTTCTCCTGAACCTCCTTGAATGTTCTGGTTACTGCACTGCATGCTTTGGACAGTAATGATCCAGCAGCTCAATCTTTACTGCCACTCAGATATACTGCTTTGTCTTCCCCAGGGGCCGAAAGGGATTTGACATTGCCCTCAATTTGCTCTTTGCCATGGCGTTCCTAGCTAGCACATTCTCCCTACTGGCAGTCAGCGAGAGGACTGTCCAGGCCAAGCATGTTCAGTTTGTGAGTGGTATGCATGTGGCTACTTTTTGGCTCTCTGCTCTGCTGTGGGACCTCATCTCCTTCCTCATCCCCATTCTGCTACTGCTGGTAAGTGTTGGACATGCTGGACTCTGACCTACAAATCACAAGGACTTACCTGGGGGTCCCCTGTGTGGAACAGGAACCAGCAGAGACTGGTCCCTTCAACTCCAGAATCCAGAATCACACCTTAATAGCCTTAACTAATTATATCTTCAAAGACCCCTGATTCTGGGATGACAGTAGGAAACGCTGATTCTTGCCTTGTCTCTGCTCCACAGCCAACTTCTACCCTTCTTGGATAGGCAGGGCCTGGAGTGAGCCAGCTGTCCTAGTTCCAGCAATATCAGCCAAGGAGAGAAGCGAAAACTGCTGGTCAGAAAGGGTCCCAAAAACGAAAGCCACCATGGGGTCAAGGGACCTAGGCTGGCTGATTGATCAGGGCCCAAGGATCACTGAATGCTTACATAATCCCCTCCATCCTCCTGGGAGCTGCCCACTGGCCATGCACCAAGCTGCCTCCTCTGTGTTGCTACAGGTGGTATTCCGGGCCTTCGATGTACGTGCCTTCTCGCAAGATGGCCACGCAGCTGACATGCTGCTGCTGCTCATGCTCTACGGCTGGGCCATTGTCCCCCTCATGTACCTCCTGAGTTTCCTCTTCTCAAGCGCGTCCACTGCCTATACCAGGCTGACCATATTCAATATCCTGTCCGGCATTGCCACCTTCCTCATGGTCACTATCATGCGCATCCCAGGTGGGCGCACGAAGACCACCCTCGCCCTGGATCTGTCTTTGGGCAGGCGTGGTGCGTCCTCCAGCACTGACTGGTCTGCACCTCCTCACCACAGCCTTGAAGTTGGAAGAACTTTCCAGAACCCTGGATCACGTGTTCCTGGTGCTGCCCAACCACTGCCTAGGGATGGCAGTCAGCAGCTTCTATGAGAACTACGAGACACGGCGGTACTGCACCTCTTCAGATGTTGCCACCCATTACTGCAAGAAGTACAGTGAGTGCCCAACCACTCCCTTGGAGAGCCCCTTCTTCTGAGCTCTGCCCCAGGGCACCAGTTCACTCCAGAATTCCCCAGCCAAGGGTGTTTCTGTTGTCAGTAACACAGTACCACAGGTAGGGTAAATTATAATGCAAAGAAGCTTCTTTTTGCTCATGGCCCTTCAATGACAAGAGTCCACATCTGGTCCTCTAAGTACTATAGATAAGGGTTAGGTTTCTACCCTGTTTAACACCTCACAGTGGGGGCTCAGTGTTAGTACATAGTCTTCAGAGGACACTCAAGCCACACCCAAACCAAAGCAGGGCTTCTCCTATTCTTGGTGGCCTGGTGCCCATCTGTCCCCCCACTTCTGTTGTCCACACTGTGACCCACATATCCCAGACCTGCCTCCATGCTTCTGCTCTGTGTACCTGTCCTGATGTCCAGTGACTCTGAAACAGAGCACCGCAGCCAACAGATGAATGAACAGACACATACCCTTTCCTGAGGCCCAAAGTAAGGGTGTGGCCAGGGCGGGGTTCGCTCTGACTGTTCAGGGGAGGGATCTTCCTGTCTCAGCTTCCCAGGCTCCAGGGGTTCCTCAGTTGGGCAACATCACTTCATCTTGTCTTTGGATTCCCTCCTCTCATGTGCTGCTTTCCTTCCTTCCTTTTTTTTCCCCACATACTGAGAATTGAACCCAAAGCCTTCACACGAAGCTTCATTTCCAACCTCTTTCTTGGTTTATTTGTTTGTTTCTTGGAGACAGGGTCCATCTTGTCTTTCTGTAAGAACAGGACACTTGTCATTGGATTCAGGACCCACCCTAAATCCAGAATCATACCTTAACTAATTACATCTTCAATTACATCATCTACCCCTAAACAAAGCCATAGGGGGTTAGCACTTGGGCCTCTGTGTGGGGCCCTGTCTATACCTACAGGGGTCTCCAAGGTGTGTTGAGGTCAACTCGGTGGCCCCCTGCCCACTCCAGGCCGTCCCAACTGTGCAGCTGCTGAGCATCACTCATAGCACTGCTGCTATCATTGGCCTGTCTCCTCTACTGTGCCTCACAAAGGGACACAATGTGTGTATCACATCTCGGCCACCCCTACTCAAGATAGCAGGTATGAGTGGTGGATGAGGATGTGACCAGTCCCTCATCACAGCTGTGTAAGGGGCACTTCACGTAGCAAAAGGAAAGTAGCTGAGGTTCCCACATGGCACATCCTTGGAAGAGGACTGGGGAGTCTTGGGACTCGGGTGTTTGTTGTGGGGAAGCCTGGGCTGGGATCTAGGAGGGAGGAGGGCACTTGGGTGGAGTTCCCAGCTTGGTTCTCTGCCCTGCACAGACATTGAGTACCAGGAGAACTTCTATGCCTGGAGCACTCCAGGGGTTGGCAGGTTTGTGACCTCCATGGCCACCTCAGGGTGTGTCTACCTCACTTTGCTCTTCCTCATTGAAACCAACCTGCTGTGGAGACTGAGGACCTTCATCTGTGCCTTCTGGAGGAGGTGGATGCTGGTGAGTGGCTCCTGGGCAGCTCAGAGATCCTAGCCAGACACTCCCAATTGTCCTGCTGCTGCTGCCCTGCTAAGGTACAGGGGGCCTCCTTTCTCTCTGCTTGGCACTTTATCTCCTTGGGCAGTCCTGCCACAGAGTTAGACATGGCGTCAGCCTCCTGGTGCACTGTTACACTTATGACCCAGGGGGTCACAGCCCCCTGTGACCATCTTGTGAGGACCATCTTGAGTCCTGAGCTCCTATTGCCACAGAGTTGGCCTGCAGGCCAAGGTCCCCAGGTAAGCAGGGGAGGTAGCAGGGCCACATGGGGCGCTCCACACATGGCTGCATATTTTTTTTAACTGAGGATTAAACCCAGAGTCTTTGCACTGAACTACGTCCCCAGCTTTTTTTTTTGGGCAGGGGGGAGACAGGGTCTTGGTAAGTTGCTAAATTTCCTAGGCTGAATCTAATTTGTGATCATGCTGCCTCACTCCCACAGTGTCGGGATTACAGGTGTGTGCCACCACACCCAGCTTTGTACATTTGTATTTTTCACATACATATCAGGTCTCCACCTACTTCCTCGCATTAGCAAACAAAGTCTGCTGAGATCACATGAGATATACAGATTAATCTGGGGCCAACTGAATTCTCTAAAATGTTAACACTTCTCTAAAAAGGAGTTCTCTCCTTGTAGTAGTCTTCTGTGCCAGGTACTATACCACACACCTGCAGTGCCAGCTACTCAGAAGCCTGAGGCAGAAGGATCACCTGCCCCAGCCTGGGCAACTTAGTATGCCCTCCTCTCAAAAACATAAAATTTCCCTCACATTCCTCAGCAGAATTTATCATGTTCTCCATGAATCTTGGCAATTCTTATAGTACTGAATTTATTTCTTACATGTTGATTATAGCCCCCGTGGCCACCCCCCTTTTCTTGTAAGGGTCCTTAGGTCTTGAGACGGCTCAGAGGACTTAGTCCTTCCTATCAGATGTCTCACGTCCGCCGTAGTCCCTGCACTTTCTCTCTTGGGGCCGAGATTCACGTGCGTTTGTTTCAAACAATTAGGCAGAATTGCATAGCCGAACATCAGTGGTTCCTGAGGACCTCGATGTGGCACAAGAGAGGAGCCGAGTCCTGACTCCCAGCCTGGACTCTCTGCTGGACACACCTCTAATCATCAAGGAGCTCTCCAAGGTAACCAGCATAGGCCCTGCCCCCCACAGGGCCACACAGCCACCCAGCAGGTCCTGGGAGTCGAGTTGGCAGGGACTAAGGGTAGGGTACTCCACCTCACTTGGTATTTCCTGCTGGGTACCCCACAGGTATATGAACAGCAGGCACCCCTCATTGCTGTAGACAGGATCTCTCTCGCAGTGCAGAAAGGGGAATGCTTTGGTCTCCTGGGTTTCAATGGAGCTGGAAAGACCACAACATTCAAAATGCTGACTGGGGAGGAGACCATCACTTCAGGGGATGCCTTCGTTGGGGGCCACAGCATCAGCTCTGACATTGGAAAGGTAGGTACCTCAGGGACGCTCTGCTAGGGTGGGATGGGCAAAGCAGGGGCTGCCCTGGAGATAGGGATGGGCTGGCCTATGTTCATAGTGGGCACAGCGCATGATTATGGACACCAAGATAGCAGAGATCAGAGCTAAGCAGGCGGGAAGAGAGAAATGTGGGCCAAAGAGTTACAGCCACTTCCAGCCCAGAGCCTCTCTGTGTCCAGCCAGTGTGGACATGGGCTTTGAGGCTTGTTGAGTGAAAGGGACAGAAAAGAAGGGCTGGGTTGCACCGAGAGTTTTCCAGAACTGGACTGAACCCTATAAGGTGAGCTGGACTAGGGGCAGTTCTCCTGTTCCCTGACCATGGGTAAAGCACAGGTGGTACCCCTGTGTCAATCAAAGCAGGAGGAAAAAGAAGGACAAAGAGCCTGTGCTTAAGAAGTAGCCAAAGAATTTTCTCTAGAACTACTAACACAGGCTTCTGAATTGTGGTACCTCAGGGGCCAGAGTGCTTGTAGGCCCTCTCTGGAGGAAGGCCTCATTCTGGGGCTTTAAAACTCCCCTGAATGCCAGGTGTGGTGGCGCACTTCTATAATCCCAGCACTTGGAAGGCTGAGACAGGAGGATCATTGCAAGTTCAAGACCAGCTTGGGCTTCAAAGTGACCCCAAGGCCAGCCTGAGCTGCATAGTAAGACCCTGTCTCAAAAAGAACAACAACAAAAAAAACTCCCGCAAATAATGTGTCCAAGCCTATGGGGAGTGTGCAAGAAAGAAACAGACAATGAATCTATATGAGAATCCACATATTCAAAGCTCCACAAGAGGAACAAACACACAGGCTAAATTTGCAGTTGTAAGGCCCAGATTATAAAGTAATTATTTACAGTGTTTAAAGAAATAAATAGTCAGGCATGGTGGCACATGCCTGTAATCCTAGCACTGGGGAGGCTGAGACAGGAGGATTGCCATGAGTTTGAGGCCAGCCTGGGCTACATAGTAAACTCGAGGCCAACCTGAACTACACAGCAAGACCTGTCTCAAAAAACCACCACCAACAGCAACAATAGTAATAATAATGAAAGAAGTAACCAGGCGTGGTGGCAGAATCCCAGCACTGAGAGGCTGAGACCTACGAGTTCAAGACCAACTCGGACTACATAATGAGACCTTGTCTCAAAAAACTGAGAAAAAAAAAGAAAAAAAAGCTGAGTGTGGTAGCATGTGTTCATAGACCCAGTATTCTGAGAGGCTGAGGCAGAAAGATTGCAAATTCAAGACCAACCTGGGAAATGCAATGAGAACCTGTCTCAAAATGAAGAAAAAGAAAAAAGAAAAAGAAATGGAGGATATAGCTCAGTGCAAAGACCCTGTGTTCAATCTCTAGGACAAAACAACAATAACAACAAAAACCAACTAGAAAAATATGCAGGAGAGAAAAAACTTTATCCAGTGTAATCTGAATATGGAGAAAAGAGTGAGAAATGCTAAGTATGTTTAATCAAGTTCTAGAGGGAAAGGAGAGAGAATAAGGGAGAGGTAATAGCTGAAGAGGTAATGACAAAGAATTTTCCGGAACAATTGAAAGATTCTAGGGCTGAGGTTATAGATCAGTGGTAGAGCACCTGGGTTCAATATCTAGCACCACAAAAAGATAGATAACATTTAAAAAACAGCCTCTATCTAGCCTGGTGTGATGGCATACACCTGTAATTCTAGCACTCAGGAAGCTGAGGTAGGAAGATCTCTGCAAGTTCAAGGCCATCCTGGGCTACACAGTGAGTTCAAGGCCAACCTAAAACCTCACAGTAAGATGCTGTCTCAAAAAACAGAAAAAGCAGGTGTTCCAGGCCCAGCATGGTGGCGCAAGCCTGTTACCCCAGGACTTTGGAGGGTGAGGCACAAGGGTATCATGAGTTCAAGGCCTGAATTACAGAGTGATTTTGAGGGCAGAAAGGTGGGGAGGAGAAGAGAGAAGGAGAAAGAAGCTTGCCCTTGCCAGCTGGTGAAGGTAGTGGGGCAGTGAGCAGCACAGGAGCCCCAAAAAGCACCACTGCACCCCAGCTGTGCTGGAAGCCAGCACTTACACAGAGACCAACTGCTGCGCCATCCAGTGCCTCCCACAGAGGTGCTGCCCACAAGCACCTCTTATTGGAAGACCCCAGTGCATGTTAGATGTGATTTAAACATAGGAGGAGTTGATGAACACATGTATAATGATCACTGTATAATCACTCTTGAGCCAACCTGTCCATGCGGCTGCTTGTTGTGGACCAAGCTCAGGCTAAAGCACCTGTTGGCCTCTTTGTGGCCCCTCTAGGAGCCTCCCTGATCATTCCAGTCCTTTCTGTGAACCCACAGAAGTGCTGCTGGGAAAGTTTCCACCGTGAGTAACTGGCATGGCCTGGGCACCAGCTTCATGGTCCAGCCTGAATGGGCTCTCTGGAAGACTCAGAAGCAGGCACCCTGGCAGGTGGTCTCTGTCAGGGGACCTCACTCCAACCCACTCCTCTCGGTGCTGTGTCCTCACCCAGGTGCGGCGGAGGATGGGCTACTGCCCACAGTTTGATGCCCTGCTGGACCACATGACTGGCCGGGAAATGCTGGTCATGTACGCACGTCTGCGGGGCATCCCTGAACGCCTCATTGGTGCCTGTGTAGAGAACACACTGCGGGGCCTGCTCCTGGAGCCACACGCCAACAAGCTGGTCAGATCATACAGGTGTGCTATCACCGAGCCTCCTGCCCCAATGAAAAAATGAGTCCCAACCTTTCCTGGGGTGGAGTGAGGGTCTTCCTTAGCATAGAGTTGGAATGACTGACAAAACAGATCAGCAGGCAGGGTCTTCCCACGCGTGACTCCAGAATCAGGCAGGAGTTTGGTAGCATGACCCAGATATTGTCAGATGAGAGGTCTCTGATGGCTCCTGTCACCTAAAGACAAGGACAGCCTTGAGTGATGTTGGGTCCCTTGATGCAGATAAATGGTGTTCCTGCTGCCTGTGGAGTGTAGACCTACATCTGTTTCTGGGGACTCTGGCTTTATGTGGTGGGCTTCACCTCCTTCCTCTCACTGGGGTACTCTGCAATCACTAGGCATAGGCCTCTGCTGGGACCTGGGGAGCTCATGCTAATTATCAGCCTTGTCTCCCACCCGGCACCCCTTTACCCCCAGCGGTGGGAACAAGCGCAAGCTGAGCACTGGCATTGCCCTCATTGGTGAGCCTGCAGTCATCTTCCTGGACGAGCCATCCACTGGCATGGACCCTGTTGCCCGACGCCTGCTTTGGGACACTGTGGCCCGGGCCCGAGAGTCTGGCAAGGCCATTGTCATCACCTCCCACAGGTAGCACCTGCATCTCTGTGCATCTGTGGAAGAAACCTAAATGGGTTGTGGGACAAATGGGGGTGGGGGGCAAAAGAACTGTCAGTAGCTGTTGCAAAGCCTGCCAGGAGATTCCCAGGCTCAGTACATGGGCCACACTCTCAACATGGGAAACAGGAACAGGTTGATCTGGGCATTAATAGCCATCTGGCTGCACAACCCTTGCACACCTAGAGTGGGCATCAGCTTTCTCCAGCTCTATCTTAGGCCTCCACCCTTCTCCCCAGCATGGAGGAATGTGAGGCCTTGTGCACCCGGCTGGCCATCATGGTACAGGGTCAGTTCAAGTGTCTGGGCAGCCCTCAGCACCTCAAGAGCAAGTTCGGCAGTGGCTACTCTCTGCAGGCCAAGGTCCAGAGTGAAGGGCAGCAGGAAGCACTGGAGAAATTCAAGGCATTTGTGGACCTGACCTTCCCAGGTATGTGCTGGCCCTGGAAGCCCACGGTGGGCCCTGGAGCTCTGCCTGGACCTCTGTCATCTGCTGTGTAGTCTGTGCCTCACCGCAAGTCCTACATCCCTGATCCCTGGGACAAGGACCACAATCCTGTGCACCCTCCCCATCCCTCCAGCCTGGCCCTCACAGGTCTCTTCTTTATGCAGGCAGCATCCTGGAAGATGAACACCAAGGCATGGTCCACTATCACCTGCCTGGCCACAACTTGAGCTGGGCAAAGGTGAGCACACACTTGGCCCCTGCTGGGTGCTAGCAGAGATTAGGGAGGGTCTCTCCAGGGATCTCCCTTTACTGTAATCTCTGGCTCTTTCAGGGCATAATCACCTTTTGCTGAGTTGGAAGGAATTTAGTTGGCAGGGTGGGGGCAGGGGGTGGGGAGGCTGGCTTGGAGAAGACATTGCCCAACCTCATGTCATACTCTGAACTGGAAATAGAATCAGCAGGGAGCTAGCCCCCACCCGCTGATCCTGCTGCTCTTCACAATCAGCTCCCTGGAAACTCAGCTAACCTTGTAGGACTGACCTCCCAGGGGCTCTAGGGTGGAGTTGGGCAACAGTAGGACCTTGGAGCCAGAGGACTTGCTGACCCAGCCAAGGAGCATAGGCCCCGAGTTCTCTTACCAGTGGTTTCTACTTCTGAAGGTTTTCGGTATCCTGGAGAAAGCCAAAGAAAAGTATGGAGTGGATGACTACTCAGTGAGCCAGATCTCACTGGAGCAAGTCTTCCTGAGCTTCGCTCACCTGCAGCCCCCTACTGCTGAGGAAGGGCGATAAGGAGCAGTGATGAGGAGCATCTAGTGCTTCCGAGGCGCCAGGCAGAAATGGGACAAGATGGTGCACAGCTGTGTATCTTCTTTGTCTGCATTTCTCTTACACTTTTATTTTTAATCACTTTTTCTGTGATGGACATGAAAAATCAAGGTGGTATACACAGAATGGACCAAGTGTGTCTGTGCCGTCACACAGGAATTAGCATGCAAATTTCTACTCCTGAAGGCAGACTCTGGAATGCCTGTTCCCAGCCCCAGAGCTGGCACAGCAGTGTGTGTGATCAGCCACAGGTCTGTGGGTGGGGAGCTGTCCCAGGTAGGACTGCAGCTGACCTGGGGGCAGTGTGATGGAATTTATGTATTCACACAGAGAGAGGACCCAGGGACCTATCTATGTTTACACATGACTTTACGCTCCTGTGGGGAGGAATAGAAGCCAGCAGGGATGTGCTAAAATATATCAGGCTGCTAAGAATGGACATTAAAGGTCCAAATCACTCTCCATGAAGGGAAGATGTCAGCCACTAGGTGCTGAGACCTTTGCTTCCAGTGTTGCCCCAAAGGCATCACTGTAGTCTGTGCTTCATGGGTATGAGTGCTTTGCCAGGCCAAGCTGACCCCAAACTGGGCATTGCCAACAATCACCATCTAAGAAGTAGTGGGCCCAGGGAGAGATGGTGGGAAGACTCGGAGCACAGTCCTCCATTCCCACCTCTGCATCTTCAAGACATCACCAGCCATGGGGCAGTCAGGGACCACTACAGGGCTGATACACTAAACATACTGTGACTGTCCAGAAAATAAAGGCTAAGGGAACATGGTCATAGTCTGTGAGTCACACATACATTGGGGAGCAGCGGGGATCCAGTGGGGGTGGATCACTTTCCGACAATCCCAATAAAAGGCTCTTATACCAGGTTTCAGATAAATTTAAACAGGAATATGCTTTTCCCAAAGGGAGGAAACTTACAGATTCACTGCCATGAGGTAAATAGGTCCAAAAGACAAGTGAAAAAGGTCAGATCAGTGCCTAGCTGACATCCTTAGTCTACAATCAAGAAAAGAAAGCTGGTTGGTGCAGGATGCTGCAGACCTGAGTAGGCAGGAAGCCTCTGGCTCTGGTGTTATCCATGGATGTGAAACCATTTTCTAAAAGATCCTTCAGTCCCCTTCTTTGCAGTTATGTCTTAGGGTTTCCTAAAACTTTGTGATTAGAAACTCTGCATTTTACATTCCTTTACAATTCATAATTTAGCCAGGCATGGTAGCACATGTCTGTAATTCCAGTACTCAGGAGGCTGAGGCAGGAGGATCACTGCAAGTTTGTGGCCATCCTGTGTTACATAGTCAGTTGAAGGCCAGCCTGAATTATGTAGTAAGACCCTGTCTCAAAAAATTTTTTTTCATAATTTTGGAAAATGTATTTTCATCATTTTGGCTCATTGGGGACGATTTCAAATTTGGTTTTGAAACAAAGTTTTTTGTTTTGAGACAGGGTCTCTGTAGTTCAGACTGGCCTTGAACTCACTATGTAGCCCAGGCTGGCCCCAAACTCGCAAGGATTCTCCTACCTTAGCCTCCACAGTGCAGGTATTACGTGCAATGCATCACCATGCCTGGCTCCTCAAATTTGTTTTTATCAATCTGAAAGTTTATAAAAGCGAGGTTCCCATGGCACTCGTACTCCCTTTAAAAGTCTTCAAATTATCATCAATTAGTTCCATACTGTAGAAAATAATTTAGGAACAGTTGTAGCCCAAACTGCCCAAGAGAAACCACCTAGTAGTGTACCTATTCTGGTCTCACAATTTGTCAGCAAGCCTGCAGCCTCTAGCTCCAGGCCTAGGGCTACATCCTTGGTGGGTTTGTGGATTTAAAGGAAGAGAAACAGGCCACTGAATGCATGTCTGGCCATACATCATGCCCAAAAGTCCTAGTGCAGATGTTCTTGAACTTGATTTAAGCCCATGTATTAGAGATTTAGGAATCTGTCATTTTTCTCCTTTGATACCATAAAAATCTGTGCGGAAAGGTGTTTTGGCCTGAAAGAAAAGCCTATGGGATTACACACAAATGAAACCAGCTTGCCTCGGTGAGGCATGAAGAGTCTGACACATTCCAGAGGGTGGGACGTAGCAACCAGCTGGGGTCTTAAGTAAGGACTGTCAAACCAGAATCCTCTTTGGAAGATGATTGACAGCTATGGAGGGGACCACGCAGACATGCCCCAGACCGCTACCTGGGGACCAGAAGGAGCAGGCACAGGAGAAACATCAGAAGAATCTGCATGTCTGTGGGAAGAATCCAAAGCTATATGCAGGCATAAAGCCTGGACAACTGCAGGAGCAGCCCAGTTAGAAGGGACCCCAGAGCATCAGGAAGATTGCATAGTCCCCAGAAGTGTCTTCAGAGCTAAACATTCAGTGCTATAGTTGAGTCTTCAGAAATAGAGCCAAGACCATGCCTCAGAAGCCCACCCCTGTTAGCCCCCCACCCCCAGTACTGGGGATTGAATCAGACTTTTATACCGAGTTACTTTTTTATTTTTGGGACAAGGTCTCACTAAGTCGCCCAGGCTAGTCTCAAAAATTGCACTCCTCCTGGGGTTACAGGTGTGTGGCACCATAGCCCAGCTCCATTGGCTTTGAGTTGTGGCAGTTCTAAGCCCCAGAGAGGGCAAGGGAAGCTATGGGTTGCTGGGACAGGAGAGTCTGTCCTGCTCACTCCTTCCTGTTCCTATTCCTCCAGACTACAGGGGCCCAGGTGACTAGAGACGCTGTTGCTAGATTGTTGCTGCACCAGGCTATGAAGCATTCACCTGGGGATCCAGCTTCTGCTCCACTTCTAGCTCCAGTGAGACCCCAAAAATACCATTTTGCCTCTGCTGCTCCACATGGTTGCCCAGCTCCCCATGGGGCTAAAGACAAGGCCTATGTAACAACATGTATATTTTGTTCTTTAGTCCTGCCTGGTCCAACTGCACCTAGAATTTGGCCAGGGGGTTATGAAGGAAAGTAGACAGAACTAAAACCAAGATTCCCCCACTGCCTTTTCAGACTTAAAGGAGAAGAGCTACCTCCATCCCCAGGGAATAGAAGGACCTGGCCAATCCCCAGGCAGCTCAAGTCACAGATAAAAAGGAATCTACCTCCAGGCCAGGCTTGCTGCACGTATCAAAAACCACAGATGACAGTGGTTTATTTCACAGCATAAATGAGGAATAGGCAAGGCAGTGTGAGGCTTTTTGTCATCTCCAGGCTCTCAAGGACTAGGCTCCATCGGCCTGCTCTGCCATCCAGGTGGGGGCTTCCTTCCTTGGGATCATCTTTCAGTCTGGAATAGGGAAGGGAAAAGCAAAGCACACTGGCCTAAGTGAAATCCTTCATGCAGCTCCCCACCGTCACCCAGAACAAAGACGTGGCTATGCCAGATAAAGTAAACACAGACACCAGAGCATGTCCAGCAGTCTCTACCACAGAGGGAAAGGGTCCCACTTCCCCATGCATATCATCATTTCCACTTAAGCTGGTGACATGGGTATGAAAAAGTACCCTTCTTCATCTAACAGGCCCTCATGGCCTGGGATCTGGGCTGGCAGTGGGACACTGAAGCTCTGGGGTTAAGCCCAGGGATCAAGGGCTCTGCCTTCCTCCTCAGCACATGGGGCTGCCCAGGCCATGGGCCTGGGGCCTGGCCCACACCTCAGCACATGGGGCTGACCAGGCCCTGGGCCTGGGGCCTGGCCCACAGACACTAGTGTCCAGTGCCTCCGGGATTGGAGAAGCTCCACATCAGAGGCCCCACCATAGGTCTGCTCAGTCAGTCAACCTTGCCTCCAGTTCATCAGCTCAGCTTGAAGTTCAGCATCCAGCTGTCATCAGCCCTACCCCATCCCCTGTGAATCCACTCTTAAGGGCACAGCTCGGGTATCACCACCAACTTCCACATGCCAGAAATGGATATGTGGCTTTGAGGTAAAGAGGACCACAGCTCCCAAACCCACTGCTCAGACTCCACAGGCCCCCTACAGATACACTTTCACAGTTAAAGCAGATCCCACCACTGCCAACCTTACTTATTTTCCAAAAAACAAAACAAAACAAAAAACCTGGGGATATAGCTCAGCAGGATAAGCACCTGCCTGGCAAGCTCGAGGCTGTGAGTTCAATCCCCAGCACCAAAAAAAAAAAAAAAAAAAAAAAGTTTAAAGCAGCTCCAAATCCCTAACAGGTGACCCTCAACAGCCCCAAAACCCCTAGGAAGGCAGGATACTGGCCTGGGTCTACAGGATGCCTGTGGTACAACACTCCTGGGCCTTGGTCAGCTACCAACGCTTCCTCCAGCAAGGAGGGTCAAAGATGCTTTAGGTGCCTGAATGCCCCAGGACCATGGCCCTTCGCCTTTAAAAGCCTAGCAGGTTGGCACTGGGGCTGAAATGTGATGGCAGGACTCCTGAAAGGAAGGAGAGCTGTTCAGATTTTCAGTGCTCAAAACTTTTCCAACCATGTTTCTGCTGATGCTCAAAATGGCAAAATCCAGATGCTTGATATTCTAACCTCAAAAACTGATAGCGCATTTGATTATAAAAATACCTTTTTTTTTTTGTACAGGGGATCAAACTCACAACCTCATGCTTACCAGGCAAGCACTTGAGCCACTGAGTTAAATCCCCAGCCCTAAAAAATCTGTATTTAAAAACAAATTTGATCAAAGTGTCTGAATACATCAAGCCATTAGATTTAATATAAAATGTGTTAAAGCTTATATGTATGCCAAATTAAAATAGTTCAGAACATCAAAAAAGCAGGGGGACCTAGCCATGGTGGCACACTCCTGTCTATAATCCCAGCAATAGGGAGGCTAAGGCAGGACAGTTACCCTGAGTTCAAAAGCAAAAAGGCTCTGGGTTACAATGTGAGTTAAAGTCCAGCCGAACTACATAGTGAGACCCTGTCTCAAACAAACAAAAAAGCAGGGAGATGGTACACACCTGTAATCCCAGCACTTGGGAGGCTGAGGCGGGAACACTGAGGAGTTCAAGGCCAGTCTGAACTACCTAACAAGACCCTGTCTCAAAAAAACAAAAACAAAAAGCAGGGAGGGACCGTCAGCCCAGCTGGTCCTGTCCCTACTCTCTTCTTGCCATGTTGGTGTCACTAGGCAGCCTTCTAACCCTCATAGTGTCAGTACTGCACTGGGCGTAGGCTCTAGGACCTTGCAGAAGCTTCCCAGATCACAGGTTCCACTGACTCAAGAGAATTCATATGCTGCCTGCTTGACCACCAAAGACTTCATCCCCATCAGTGATTCTCCAGGGCCCCTTCCCTACAGCAAGGACAGGCTGAAGGCCTCAAGGGACTGCCCTTATGATCTACTTATGCCTCATATCTCTCCATGGCAGATGTGACAATAATTTGGGAATTGAACTTATTCTAAATGCCCCTCACATAAAATCTAAGTCCAGTTGCAGTTGTGCTATGTGTATGTGTATGTGCATGCGTGTGTGACTAGCTGGACCGGGCCTGCCAACCCCACCACCCAGGGATGAACTGGTGTCTCGGTAGTGTGGCCTCAGAAAGCAGGCTTCTCCCAGCCGTTCCGTCCCCAACTCTTTGACTCCCTCAGCCCAGGCTAAAGGATTAGTACCCCACTCAACACTCAGGGACAGGACCAGAGTGATGGGCTCTAAAAAGCAGTCTACAGGCACAGACTGAAAAACCCACTAAAGACCACTTTACGCTGCCATCACCATCCCTCCCAGGTCACCAAACTGCATGCTGGACTCTGTCCTTTCCTATGACGTATAATTCATCCCTTTTTCTTTTCCTTGCGGCTGTGAACCTGTTCAGACTACAGGGGCTGAGTGCACCTCAGATCTTTCTACAAATAATCACGTCTTCTTGCCACACCCGCATCCTCTTCTGTCATTGTCAAAAGGCCCAGTGTCCCCTACCCAAACCTTCAGCGACTGCTGGGGTCAAGATTCGGCGGGGCAACCGGCACGTCAGACATCCTTTGCTTTCTCCCAAAAGGCCCGGAAGCCTTTGCAACTGCGGCTCCCTTGTCCAGCACGCTCTTCCAGGCAGGTCCCAACTGCAATGTCACCTCCTCGGTGACAGTTCCCTTCTAGCTGCACAATCTGCTTCCTCCACCGATGTTACCTCAATTTGCATGAACTAGTTCTCTGCGCTAGTTCTTGAGTTCTGCCCGCGCAGAGGCCGCATCTTCGACGTCACCCATATATCACCAGAGGGTAGTTACAGCACAAACCCAAAGTCTGCCCCTTTGGACTGCTGGCGGTTCTGCTGGCCCCCACAGCCGACCGCGTGAAGCTACAGTACTGCTCGACCCTCCTGTTCTACTGTTCGGGGGCCTCGGAGGCAGAGCTGCGATGCCAGGAGCGGCCGCGGACCCAGTGCGCAAATTCAGGAGTGGGACGGGTCACTTCGTGTTAATCCCCTTCTCACCATTCCGCTACCCGTCTTCGCTGAGAGTCCCTCCCGGCCCCAGCGAACGACCAATCTGCCTGTCCAAGGATGCGTGAAACCAACCCTGAACAACTCGAGATCCTACCAAGAAGAAACACTAAGCAACCTCAACGCGGAGCCTCAACAAAAAGCCCGGACCCTTTAACAGTCAGGCGATGGCGCCCATTGGCTGAGGCCTTCCTTCGTCATCGCTGTGCGCCAGACACGGGCACCTTCCTTTGACGACAAAGCGGCGCCAGCTTTAGCGGCTGAGGAGAGCGGGAGGAGGTGGCGGCGGCGGGAAGATGTAAGTGGGGGATAGAATCCGACTGCATCCGAGTTTCGGGGTCCGCCCGCCAGCCCCAGGGGGGTACTTCGTGGAGCCTGTCGGCTTGGCAATCCCTTGGAGTGGCAGTGGCCTGGCAACTTGGCGCAGAGCTGAGCACGAGGAGAAAGATTGTGGCCCTGGGCGGGCTGAGTGGGAGGCGTCGAGGCCGCGGCCCGGAAGTGGTCGGAGCCGCCGCGGACTGAAGAACGGCCCAGTGAGGCCTGCGGGAATTGGAGGCCGCCAGGAGCGCGGCTTCAGCCCTAGGGGTCCCACGCCGGGCAGAGACCCAGTCTTCCGCGCCAGGCCCTGTCTGGGGAGCAGTGAGTGAACAATTGAGAACTGGGGAAGAAGTCGGCGCATGGGGCCCGGGAGGGGGCGTGCAGAGCTGCTTTGTGAGGACGCCTGGAAGGCCTGGCCCTTCCTTTGGGAGTCGTTAATTTAAACGTGAATTTCACAAAATTTCCCGCGTCCCTACTTGACATTATCTGCGCCAGGCCTGGGGGTCCGGCCTAGGGTCGGCTGACCATGGTTAATGAATTTGGAAGGGAGGGTCCGGGAAGGTTAAAGTCCATGATGAGAGATCTGGAGTAGGCTTTTTCTGCCTATTTCTTTTGCATGTACTGTGTCTGAAATATACTTTTACATGGGGAGGGTACTCTGAAGAATTGTGCAGAAACGCCGGCTGCTCAAGATTTAACTAATTGTTCTCTCCTTTCTCTGGCTGTTGGACGCGCACCTTTCCGGAGGATGGGGGAGGTAACCAAGGTCCTGAGCTGTTACCTGAACTTGTGTGAACAGAGAATGTCAACCTTTGCTTTCTAGCATTCGACCACACCCAGCAAAGCATTTCCTTACTTATAAATGCTAAAGAGTAGCGGCGGTGCTTATTTCAAAGTACCTTCCAGCAGATGTTGGAGGGTGGGGGCCTAACTGAAATCTAAGAATGTAATCTTCCCTTTGGATCTGTGCTGTCCAGTAGAGTATAGGCCACGGGTGGCTATGAAGCATTTGAAATGTTTGTTCATGCTGAGACCTTAACATATATACCAGATTTAGAAAATCTTCTATAAGAAAAAAGTAAGATTTTATTAGTAAATTTTTTATATTGGCTCTATGTTAGATAAATTGAGCATAATATATCAAGTATATTAATTTCACATTTTTGTAAGATGGGTACTAGGAAATTACAGGTCATGGTCATGGCTCTCACTTTCATTGGATAGTGCTGTTATGCGAGTGTTCAGGGTCCCCTGTTGAGCATTCAGAAATAATGTGTAACTTTGGAGGCAAAAGCGTCTCCAGACATGGCAGAAGCAACTCTTTCTTCTAACATTTATTGAGCTTTAACTGAGTGACATATGGATTTATAGATTAATGTAGTTAATGCCTTTGATAGCTCTGTAAGGTGGGAACCGTAATTGTTACCATGTTGCTAAGGAGAAATGTCAAAAAACACAAGTGACATGTCCAAAGTTATACAGCAACACCTCGAAATTAAATCCAGGCATGCCGACTTCATGTTGAACCACCAGATTTTATATTCACTAATTGTCCTGGCATATTAACCTTATATGGTGCTGCCTACTTGGTGTCTGTAGCATGCTATTGTTTTAAAGCAAAATGGTTCATAAATAGTTTGAAGTTCTCCTGTGCGTGGTGACACATGCCTGTAATCCCAGCACGGCTGAGGCAGGAGGATCACTGAAAATTCAAGGCCAGCCTGAACTACATAGTGAACCCCCACCTCAAAAAGACCTTTAAAATAAAATATGCAGTTCTGTCCCAGCATGATGGTATACAACAGTAATTCCAACATTCTGGGAATCTGAGGCTGGAGGGGATTCCAAGTTTGAACCCAGCATGGGCATTTTAATGAGACCTCTCAAAGGGAAGAGTTGCTAGGAATATAGCTAGTGCAAAGGCGCAGGGTTCAGTCCCTAGCACCTGGTGGGGGAGGTATACATTTCTGGAAAGGGGCAGTAAAAGTGTTACTCTGTACTCTTCATTCAGTTTTCCAAAACTGAGGGCTTTTCTTGGATCAGAACATTTTTTTCAGCATTTTGAAGCAGCCCGTGCATATGTGAGTACAGTACCTCAGTAGTGTGCTGTCTCCACCTTGCAAGTTGAAAGTGAGTGAGGAATTGACCTTTTAAGCCAGGAGTGGTGGCATGTGCCTGTAATCCCAGCACTTTGGGAGGCTGAGGACAATGGCAAGTGCACTCTTGCCCTAGCAACTTGGTGAGATCCTGTTTTAAAATAAAATAGGTTGAGGGATCTAGCTTACTGGTAGAGTGCCCTGGTTCAATCCCCAAAACTGCAAAAAAAAAAAAAAAAAGATTAAGAACATAGTAATTTGAAAGAATTGTACTGTTGTACCATCACCTATTCTACAAGTCATTTTCCTGCCATGTTTGCTGTATTATCTAACCACTCATCACTTTTACTTTTTCTTGCATTTTCAAGGTAAATTGCACAGTTGCCTATACCTCCTGCAACTCACCTGATACATAAATCATTAAGAAAAAATTCAGTGTTCGCGATGATGACTTTTTAAGTCTTTTTGCTTCTTTTTAATGTTCCTATGGAACATTTTATGTTTGGATGTTAAATGTTTTAATGTTTCTGGTCACCTTCAAAATGACCTTTGCCTCCAGTCCTGTTATGATTCAGTGTATCACAAAAGGAGACTGGGGATATAGCTCAGTAGTATGAGCGCCTGACTGGCAAGTACAAGGTCATGAGTTCCATTTCCGGTGCCATCACAAAAAAAAAAGAAATTATAGTCATAAGATAAGAGGTCTGACCCTTTAGGAGATCCACACAGGTTAGATGTTTCTCTGTTCTGCATGCCAATATGCTGCTATAGTATTTTCAAAGGACTATAAAGGGCTTATCTTCAAACCTGGGAGTAAAATCTGGTGGTGTGCAGTTTGTAAAATAACAGCAGTGTCAGCCACTACCCCCATCTCCATAAGAAGAAAATAACCAGAGGAGTCCATTGCTTTGGGCATGTAATACATTTTATGTTCTTTTTTCTGTAAAAAAAAAAAAATAAGAAAAAGAAACAAGAAAACAAGCTAAAGTGACCATCTACCTGTGCTTCCTATGGAGAGTAGAGAATCTTCCATAAAGAAATAGTGTTTCCCTACCACCACCATCGCCCCAGTGTTCTGGCTCAGTGGACACTTGCTTCTTACTGTGTTCCCATGCTACCTTCTTGTGCGTTCAACTTTCAATTGCAAAATGGATTTGTTGCCTTGCCAACTCGTTCACTTTTTATTTAAATCCTTTTATCTTGTTATTAGGCTGCTCTTTGGCGTAAATTGCAATCGATTAGGGATCGGTTCTCAGACTCAAGTTAGAAGTGAGATTTCAGATAAGTGAGGCCGGCATTGCTGCTTTGAACACCTCAGAAGGGGAGAATGGATTTATCAGGAGTGAAAAAGAAGAGCTTGCTAGGAGTCAAAGAAAATAATAAAAAGTCCAGCACTAGGTAATCCTTCTGTAAGATTTTTCTAGTGCTACTTTGGGGGTACTCACTGATAGGGGCCCTCAGAAAGGGGAGATTGGAATTGTTTTTGCATTCTACAGTGAGCGTCCTAAGCCACAGATCATTCTGTTGTGTAGTCTCCTGGGATCATTAGCCATTTTGGACCCCTTTTTGGGTTGTGCTGTTATTGGGGGTTTGGTTAGAGGAACATGCAATCTCATACTCTTGCCCACCACCCAGGGCTCCTTCTCCTACCAAACGCAAGGACCGCTCTGATGAGAAGTCCAAGGATCGCTCTAAAGACAAAGGGGCCACCAAGGAGTCTAGTGAGAAGGACCGCGGCAGGGATAAGACCAGGAAGAGACGCAGTGCTTCCAGTGGAAGCAGCAGTACCAGGTGGGGCACAGACCACTGCAAACCATATTCCTCCATAGATGGCTACCTTTCCTTAACTAGTTACAAAGCAACCACACGCTCAGGCTGTTAATAGAGACCTCACATTATGAGATACTAGTTGGGGTCTTTATATACAGAAGATAATTTGGGTGATTCTTTTTTTTCCCACCACTATGGAGACAAAGGAATGTGACATTTCGGGATGTGATCTTCTACCAGCTGTATCTTACTTAGTATTGCAATTGTGTTGCCCTAGTCTAGAGCTTATTTTTCAGTAGTTGATATCCATCCTTCACCAGGCATGGTGACACATAACCTGAGGCAAGAAGATTGGGAGTTTAAGGCCAGCCTCAAGTATACAGCACAGTCCTGTCTCAAACAAAAAAGGAAAGAAAGAATACCACCTGGAGTTCATCTATAACATCCCTCCCAAGCTGAGCTGGTGGTTCTGACTTTTGATGAGTCCTTTGTTTCCCAGCAGAAAACGTTTTTATGTGGATAACCTCAGCCTCTCCCCCACTTTCTTGTACAATGCTGTGGCTTGGGGGTAGAAGGGCAGTGTTCTGTCCACTGGGGAAAGCATTGAGGCTTGAGGATACCTGGACAGAAATCCTCTTTTTGAGGTGTCTGCTGTGAACAACTACAGCACCTGCACATTGCTGCCTTTACCCCTTCTACCTTCCCCTCAGGTCTCGGTCCAGCTCAACTTCCAGTTCAGGCTCTAGCACCAGCACAGGCTCAAGCAGTGGCTCCAGTTCCTCTTCAGCATCCAGCCGCTCTGGAAGCTCCAGTACATCTCGAAGCTCCAGTTCCAGCAGCTCCTCTGGCTCCCCAAGCCCTTCTCGACGCAGACATGACAACAGGCGGCGCTCCCGCTCCAAGTGAGTGCCACATTGACAGATGGGGCTGTGCATGAACTATGGCTAATAATTCAAAAGAAGTCTTTCTGGTGTAATTGGATTTCTAAGGCAGGAATAATGTATGTGAACTGGGGGAAACTTCCTCATAAAAGCTATTATACAAGTAAATGATATCCCACTTTTTTGTGTGTCTATGCCTCCCCATGGTAACCAAACGTAACACCTTACATATGCTAAGGCACTGCTGTACCACTAACCTACACTCAGTCCAAATCCTATATACTTTCACTTGACATAAGCTGATTATTTCTGGTGTTTTGTTTTCTGTCAGATCCAAACCACCTAAAAGAGATGAAAAGGAAAGGAAAAGGCGAAGCCCTTCGCCTAAACCTACCAAAGTACACATTGGGAGGCTCACCAGGAATGTGACCAAGGTGAGGATCACAAATCTATTCTGGGGACAGTGATGTGTACACAGGCAGGCTTCTGGCAGCAGGTGCTCCTAGACTGTAGCCTACCTGATTCAAGTAGTACACTGATTTAATTCCTGTTAGTAGACTGTTAGATACCTATATAGGAGACCTGCCCTGGTGTGACAGAGGCCTTGTCAGATGGCAGATGTTTTTGCACAGCTGAAGCTTAGTCATTGTGAGCATTGGTGGTATAACCCTTCTTTCCCTGTAGGATCACATCATGGAGATATTTTCCACTTATGGGAAGATTAAAATGATTGACATGCCTGTAGAAAGGATGCATCCTCATCTATCCAAGGGCTATGCATATGTGGAGTTTGAGAATCCAGATGAAGCTGAGAAAGCACTGAAGCACATGGATGGAGGTAGGTCACTCTGCCAGCACCCTTTGACCTCCCACTCTGTCCTCATGGAGACCCATGACTGACCCGTATTGTTCTTTCAAGCTTATTTCCATTCCAGCTGCACTTGAGTTTTACTGGAGTTCTTTTGGGATTCCAGTTCTTAATCAGTGTGGGTGTGTTTATCGATAACATGTTTTATGGAACACTATTCTTGGAGGGAAAATCCAGCAAATATGAATATATTAGCACTTTTAAGGAATTTTCAATCTGTTAAGCCTAAGGATCAAATGAAGCTCTTCTTATAAAGAATATATTAGGCTTTTTGTGAGAATATTTTCTTTAATCATTTGAGTCATTTTCTTTTCCCTGTATTTCAGCATTTTTAGGAGTATTTTGCTAGGTGATGAATTTACTGGATTCACAAAATTGATGCATTTCTCAAACTTCTATATATTTAAACTTCTATAATATTTATAGTTATTCGTGTTGGGCGGAATCATTTTTTTAAAACATATGAACACTTACAAATAGTTTTAGGTAACCAGTTTTCATTTGGTTTTGGAATGAACATTTTAAGGAATAGAATTTGTCTCTCCTGCTGTGATTGGAGCAGACTGGGCTGAGAATAGGCAGCCCACAGTACTATGTGGGTATAGCAAGGCCCAGACGGGAAAGAATTCTGTATGCCCCAGAATCTGAGTTCTCTGGAGCCATGTGGTAAGCCTCTTAGGTAGCTCAACAGGTTTTTTCATTGTGGTGTTTTTGAAGGAGGTTTGTTTGATTTTAGTTTAGTTTTTTGTAATTGACTTTGAGTATAATAAAGCTTGGGCATTAGAAAATTTTCTTTCCTTGATCCTTAACCAACTCTTTCAAGTCTCTGAAATCTTTTAGGAGCTCAGTATAAACTACATATCCCTCATATCAGCTCTTGGCTCTGTGAATCATACCTTCACTTTAGAATTTCCTAGTCATCTGGTGTTTGACAGAGTCTGAGCACTTATTAATCAGCTTACAAATTTAGAAGATTGAGGCTGGGCATGGTGGCACACGCCTGTAATCCCAGCACTCAGGAGGCTGAGGCAAGAGGATTGCTGTGAGTTCGAAGCCACCCTGGGCTACAAAGTGAGTTCAAGGCCAATCTGAACTGCATTGTGAAACCCTGTCTCAAAAAGACCAAAAAAAGAAAACAGAAGACTGAGGGACATGCAGGGTGAATATGAATATGAAAATTACCTGAAGATCCTGGTAGTATTTTCGTTTGCATCCCTCATTCTGCTGTGTGTTAACCAAATGGAGCATGTCCATGTGTTTCTAGGGGAAAGTGGAAGGTGATCTTTACTGAGCTTACCAAAAGATGGATTTGTCTCTGTTATAACAAATTCAGTGCTGTGAAATCCTTAATTTGAAATGGTTTTGGCAATGAGCCAGGGGCTACCCTAGAGTTTACTTAGGTTAAACTTCTTTTTTTTTTTCAATGGCACGGGGGATTGAACTCATGACCTTGCGCTTGCCAGGCAAACGCTTAGGCCACTGAGCCAAATCCCCAGCCCTTGTCTTTTTGAGACAGGGTCTCATAATGCCATTCAGGCTGGCCTTGAGCTCACTTTGTAGCCTGGGTTGGTCTCAAACTCCCAATGGTCCTCCTATCTCAGCCTCCTGAGTGCTG
This sequence comes from Cuniculus paca, assembly GCA_004365215.1. Taxonomy (NCBI): domain Eukaryota; kingdom Metazoa; phylum Chordata; class Mammalia; order Rodentia; family Cuniculidae; genus Cuniculus; species Cuniculus paca. The sequence continues at coordinate 33,173 of RJWT010004450.1, forward strand.
GGATTACAGGCATGAGCCACCACGCCCGACTAGGTTAAGCTTCTTAAGTACGTTCTGAGTGCAAGTCCACATGTCTGAGTTACCTCCTGGGTACGTTGCAAGAAAGGAGCTGAGAGAACAGGGGAGCCCTTGGCAGACATGAAAGGGGCTGAGTGTGGACTCCAAATACCCCTAACTCTGAA